>JABUQX010062057.1:0-30805 GCA_015478945.1 Trachelipus rathkii
CCTTCTTAATGAATAATAGGGCAGGTTGTGTTAAATGGATATAAGATGGGGCTGAGTATCCGTTGAGTAGACCTAAGAGAATTTTTTAATTTTGATATTGTTAAATAAGAGACGTTAATTTGCGGAATATCTATATTGTAATAAAAAAAGCCAAAAATTTGATGATGAGATAAAAATATATTATCGCGAGAATTACCTTTGGATCAGAGCGAGGAAGAAATGGGAAAATTGTGTAACATATATATTTGTCTTCAATAGCTTCCTACGTTCTTTTGGGAGAGTTGATGCTAATGAGAAGGAAAATCGTGGGATTAAAATGGAAACCCCTTTTAATGGTTTTCTCTCTAAAGCAGAATTTATGTTTGAAGATTAAAATTTTTGTCGTTAGATATTTGGGATTTTAATTAGGTTTAATTTTTTAAAGTTGAGTTATAAAGTTTTGTTGGCTTGGACAAATTAATCAGTTGGATAGACTATCCTGCCCAAGAGAAATACGAATACTATAGATTTTATAGCATTTTATCTAACAGGCAAATTTTCCGAATATATGCAAGGACTTTGGTAGATGATAAAGATGGTAAAGGAGAATACCTGATGTTCTTGAATATGTTGTATATTTAAGAATAATTGAACATTATAATAGATAAATCTAAGAAGGACACTCTACAGAAAAACAAAATTGTGCTTTATACAACCTAGGTAAAAGGTATATTTTGCCATGCTTCTGGTGTGTTGGTTATAATACTTTTCAGTTCCATCCTTCAATTTTAACATCAATGGTTAGGTATTTTCTCTTTGGTATCTTTGCTAAATATAAATTGAATTAGAAGAGAAACAAGAATCACCCATAGGATCATCATTTTCACGTAGTGAAATTCCCCCTTCCCTTTTTTCCCCTTTTTGTTTTTTAAGACAGTGTTTAAATGTTATTTTATTCTAGGTTTAATGAACTGACAAACTTGAATGCCCTTTAATAAGGTTTTTAACAAAGTAAAATAAGAAAAGGACATTATATATGGTTTAGTGTTAAGTTAAAAAAAATAATTAAAAAACTAATACTTAAATAAAGAGGTTAAACAAAGAAGGATCCGGTGTTGCATGCAACGACCTTAAAAGAGAAACTTTTTTGGGTGGCCCCTCTTAAAATTAATCATTAATTAAATAAATCTTTCCCCTAAACCCCACCTGAACCTACATTTTTCCAGGGTGAGTAGCCATTATCATTATAACGGTATTCTAACAGATATCATTAATAACTATATAATTAATATAAATAAGACCAAACAGAAACTCGAACTGACGTCTGAAGAAAGCAAGCAAGTCGATCAAGAGTAGAATGGATTTATTTTATTCATCTTGGAGGAAGAGGAAAGAATAATATTTTGAAAATGGAGATTTGAACACCATGTGTTTACGTGTTCATTTTAAGTTAGCTTAATTGATATTTTCTTATTAAATATACTTTATCCCTTATGTGGATTCATCCTTTGCATCCAGACGCCACAATATAATATTATATATATTGATAATATTATTATATTATATATATAACTAATATAATATATATATATATATTATATATATACTATACTATATATTTATATATATATATTATACTATAATAATAGATTATATATATATATATATATTATATATATAGTGAGTATTACAGATATAACCATATATATAGTATAATATATATGTATATATATATATCGAGTCTTATATATTATATATAATATATTCTAAAATATCGATATATATAATATTATATATATATTATATAATAGGATATATATAATATTATAGTATATATAATATATAATATAATATTATTATATATATATAACATATAATATATATATAGTATAGTATAGTGTATGCGGTAAATGCCCGACACTTAAGAAGGTTGGGCCATAACTAGCCCAGGGCATTTCTCTGGAGCATTTGTCCAATTTTGGGAAGCATTTAGAGGGGGCATATACTTTTATATATATATATACGAGTATATATACTATATATATATATATATATAATACTATATAGATATATATATATATATATAATATATATATATATATAATATATATATATATAATGTATATTATATATATATATAGTATATATATATATATATATATATATAGTATATATATATATATATATATATATATTATATTATATATATTGTAATATATAAATTATATATAATATATACTGTATATATAATATTACCTGTATATATATATATATATATAGTATTTTAATATATATATATATATATATATATAATATATATATAATAAATATAGATATATATATATATATATATATATATATATATATATATATATATAATATATAAAAGGTTGACGAATTGAGAATAAGGGAATCTGCTTAGGATAATTAATAGGGATGGTGCTTGTAGCTGATGAATATGAATGTGAGGGGTGTGGAGGGAGCACTTCCGAAAATTGGGCCCCCGGCCATAACATTGGCAACTATGAAAGAGATGTGTGTAATGATGAGTGTTGGTTTAAATGGTTAACATAGGAGGGAATATAGTAGTTAGGATATGTGAGGTCACTATAAGAGAAAGGAAAGATTAGGTAATGGGTAGAGGAGAAAGTTCGCACAGCTAATCGGTAAATCGTGCAATCAAGGTACTCGACTGAAATTATCTGGTGAAAATATTCAAGAATGAGGAGGCGAGATGGGTGGGATTGATTATTAGGAGAATGTTTGTGTAACCAAGCTGTTTCTCATGGGGGTATAGTCCGAAGGTGAGATTGGAGACGGAGCACCAGTAATATTAAGAGGGGTAAGGGGGATACTGAAAAGAACTGTAGGAATCTAGGGGAATAGCTTATTGAGTGTTGTTTAGAGGAAGATAAAGTAAGTGAATTTAATGGTCGAAAGAGTGCGACGAGTGACTGAAGGGGCTGATTGGTTTGAAGAACAAGGTGCCATTAGAAGTGGTAGAGGGGATGTGTGGATTAAATTTTACATTGAAACAACATGATGGAGAAAATGTGACAGAAGAAGAATCATTGTATTTAGTTTCTGGATTTGCAACAGGTGTAATGGATAGGATTAATATGAAAGCTCTGTGGCAGGTGCTACTTAAATATGATGCTGTTGGTAGGTCCTGAATGGGAATCCACAAAAGTATGTATGACGATAGGGAAGCGTGTGTAAGAATAAATGGAATCAAAAAAGTAATTGGTTTAATTATCAGCGGAGTGAAGGCCACGCCCAGTGTTCATGGATCTCATGGCGATTATTCAATCTCTGTCTAGCAGTAAGAGGTTTTTCCCGTGTTCCAAAGAGAGAGAATATGATCGTTTTGAAAGAATTAGGGTAGCCCCACACCGCCAACAGTGGAGGGTTAGGGCAAGGGAAGAGGATATCTTGTTCAAAAGATTTGTGGTCGTATAAGGAAGCCAGTACCGTTGTACTAAGTAGTAAAATTTAGCAGGGATTTAAATGAAATGGTTGGTCGGCGAAGTTACAGTTGGAGAAGGTGAAGACTGCATGAGAGTAGATATCGTTCCCCGACGGGGTGCCCTACCTATTATATGCAAAGGGCTCATTTTGGTTTTGGTTGTGGGCCAAAGTGTGCGAAAATCACCTGTTTTAAGAAGGCTCAAACATTGGTATAGAGATTTGCCATGGTGTAAGGTACCATCCTAATCCATATGGAAAGAAGAAGAATTTGAGAGAATGATGAAGAGTAAATTAGGAAATGATAAGCTTTCAAGGTTATCTGGTAAAAGTGAAAACTGTTCTGGTGTGAAGTTCAGTTAGATGGTTGAGCAGCTGAACAAGTGTCTGAAGTGTTACACAAATGAGGGTATATATTTGGATAAAAAAGGTGATAACCAATCGCGAGCAGATGTAGTAAATGAATAAAGGTTGCTTTGCAATAGCAGCGAAGGTGGCTGCAGCATTCAATCTTGGATATGTAAGGGACAAGTCTTGAGTTACGCTAGGCGGTCTTACATTTGAGGGTATGTTGTTACCTGTTGTTGTTCAAAAAGTATCAAGTAATGCACTAATGGAGACTATGGTCTCGGCGAACTCAAAATTTTTAGATAATAATACTAAAGTTGGACAATGTGTTGCAGATGGACAATCTTAGGAACGTGTTGGCGTGATGAATTGAAAATCACTAAATGAGAAGTGAATTATATTAGAGAGTTGGTGTTTGTGTGACATAGAGAGAGGGTAAAATGAGAGATAGTGAGAGAGTAAATTAACATTGAGATAGCATTGGTCATGTGGAAAGGTATGGTATTGAAATAGCGTCAAGTTTTTGGGTTAAGCGTATGTTATGGTGGTGATTGTGCTGGAATCAACAGTGCTGGCTGAGACCGAAGCCAAGAGGTGGAATTGGAGGTCGAGTAATCAGGAGCAATAGTGCCTGGAGGGAGAGAAATGTCAGTTTGAAAGAGGCGAGAAGAAAGCGTTCATAATAAGACTGATCTGCGAACATTAGGGTTTTGCTTTTGATGGAGAGGATAAAGAAATGTCTGATAACTCACGGCGCCCGGCATAAAGCCTGATGAAGTTATTCATACTGAATGGAAGTCCTAGTGGTATAGGTGGATTTGTACATGGATTGGTGAATAGGAAAGAGTTGAGGTGTGGAATAGGAAAACAGTGTTACAAAACTACAATGGCAATGTTCATCATGGGAATAGTGAAGAGTGGTGAAGATTCCCATAGGTTCAGGGTCTGGGAACACTATTGTTTCTCTCAGACCTATATAAAATGATTTAGACCAAGGACTTAAATGGTAAGGTTTCTAAGTTTGCAGATGTTACCAAGTGGTACCTCAGTTATACGGGAATAGATGACAGATGATATGTAGATGATTCAAAAGATATATTCTTGATAAAACTTTTGGAGTGGCAGTGATTATTTAGTTGCAAATGAATTAATGATTAAGTTTCTTCATCTAGGTTGTACCTTCAGAATATTAAACCAGTTCCTAATCTACGATGTTGCAATGGGAATTTGGCTTGGCTGGTGGACCAAGAAAAGAGGTTTAGATTTGTCGATTATAAGCAGTATATTTGAATGAGTGTCAGCTAGATCTCTCAGTGTGTATGTTGGGATAGCAAGAGGAAATAAAGCTGTATCAGCAATAAGATGCTATATATAAGATAATTGATAGATGTAATAGATATAATATCGTATAAATGATGTGTTACAAGAACAAGACAGTATAAGAAAGAATAATAAAGCTATGTTAGGCCAGTATTTAGTATTGTGCACGAGTTTGGAAGTTTGGGATCCCTTATTTAGAAAGACTTAGAAATGCTAGAGAGAGCGCAATGTAGAGACACAAAGTGATTTCTTGGTTGAGGTGTGAAGAAGGCTATGAGGAGAGCTGCAGGAGTTAGGAGATGTTTCTGTAGAAAAGGCGATTCTCAGAGGGGATATCAAGCCAAGTCGCTACGAGAAAAGTATGTTTGTTACATTCTTATTTATAATACAGAGACCAAATAAATTACTTCTTGGTAGAAGCCACGGACGGGAGAAACCAGGGGTCATTAGTAAGGAAAATTAAGAAGAAAAGTTTATGGCAATTCTTAGATTAAGAAGCATGTTCTTCAAGCCAACAGGGTTGTTAAAAAAATTTTGGAATTGTTTGCACAGGAGGATGTTGTTGAGAATGACTCTAGTGCAACATTTAAGAAAGGGATTGATAGGTAATATGATGTTTTGTGATGCCATAAGTTTATTATAGTAAAGTTCAAATTAGCGGGGTTTTTAGTTACAGAAAGGTTATTAAGGTTAAACTGCTTGTTACTATAAAGTATTAAATCCTTGTAGTGTGGTTGTGCAAGTATTCCAGTATTCAAATCCGGCTGATGAACTTTGTGTATACTATGTAATTATTGACCAAGCCCTAGCGATTTGTTTTGTGGATTTGAAAATAAAACATTGTTTTGTGTGCTATGGTTCTGTTGGTTTGACGGGACAGTCTTGATAAAGCCATGCGGGCTTTCATAACTGTCTTGTTTATTTTCTCATGGTTTTTCTCAATGTTGACGAGATATGACCATGTGAGGGTCTTTGCGATCCCGTGAAGCTCTAAGGTGGATTTTCTGACTGTAAACTAGTTCTCACTAAAGGTATAAAGGGAGCGGGTAAGGCTGTGCTTAATTTTCGACTTGCTTCATATTCTTCTACTACTTTCTGCTTCCGGCGCATGTGCGCCCATTTAACCCCCAGTTTGGAATATAAAAGTTCATCTAATTGATATATAAATTCAAATACAATACATAAATACAAATGCGAAAAATGAAATAATTATATTGTGTTTTTGTTTTTTTTCAAAATGCTGTCAATAATTCATCTTTTTCTGATAATTTAATAAATGCCCAGTTTTTTGGCGCGGGCATTTATGAAATGGGCAAATGCCTTGACAAATGCCCATTTTATAAATGCCTTGCCCACTGGGCATTTGCCCAGCGTACATCACTATATATATGAGTAAATACTATATATAATATATATATATATATAATATAAATAAATATAAATATATATATAATATAATAATATTATAATATATAAGATATATCAATTATATATATATTATATATATATATATATATTACTTAGGGCTTTCCCCAAGACGCGTCTTTAGCGCGTAAGGTGCCTGACATGCATCATACAAGAGGAAGTAGTAAGCAAGAATATGACTATCTCTATATATCAGTCGAAATATTAACAAACCCAGAGCCTACCGCCACTCGCTAATTATAACTCCTATTAGTTGAGAACTCGTCTCGCGTAGTCAGGAAATTCCCACCTAGAGCTGTGACGGGACCGCGACGGATCGTCACTATGGCAAATCGTCAAGTGTAGGGTTTCATCCCCTGGCCCAGGTGGGCCACATCCTCCCCCTCACAAATACCCCGTCATTTCACTCCTTTATTATGGCACCTTATTCTAGCCAGTTATATCCTGACAAACTTCACATTCTCTTTCCTCCAGGACCATTCCCTTTACTGACTCTATATCCACTTTTCCCTTCTGCGTCTCCAGGCCGGTTCGATTCCCAACACACTCACCACTATACATCCGGCTTAACCAACAGACTGTCATTCATCCTTTCCATTGGACCAAACCATCTCAACGTAGCTTTCTTTGTGATTTTCTCCATCACCCCAAACCGTTCTCATCACCTCACACCAAGCTCTCTCATGCGCTCATTTTATCAATTCTTTCAAACCTAATACGCCCCTAAGATTGTCCAATCTGAACCAGATGAATTTAGATCCTATACCTATTATTCCAGACCCATAGTCTCACTACTATACCTAACACAGGTAACATACATACCCTCATGCAGAACCCAAGCGCACTCAAGACTTTAGTCCCTTTACATCCACCAACGATTATTGCACCAGCACCCTTCCTGCCATTCACAACTTTCTTTGCCTACTACACTCTGCATCTGCCACACCTTAATTCATTCCAACATATATAATTTAAATATTATAAACTCAGAAGACTTGCTCGCAGCATGACTCACCATCTAACATAAACGTCACAACCAGAGGGGAACTGTCTCACTGACAACCATACACTTACCTGATCTACGATTTTACTTTCGAAACCCCTTCTTACGATATACCCCTGCTGTAAGAGTCCTCTGTTCCAAGTCCTACATTACTCTTGCAGATTCAATCACAAACAAAACAAATCATTTCCGCATTATAATAGGTATGGCACCCTTCCACTCACCTCCCATTTTCCATTCATCTACAACCATTTTTCGCTGCCACCCCGATCTCTAATTCTTTCATTAAACCCCGTCCAAATAACAAATTGAATAACCAAAGGTGACATAACACATCGCCTGCCTGCACTTCCGCAGTTTTTAATGTAATTCCTCGATCACCAATCTACTTTTGACACCAATTATTCTTACACACGCTTTTCACTATCGTCATACATACTTTTTGATTCCATTCAGAAGCCTACCACCAACAACCATATATTACTAACACCTGCCATAAGAGCTTCCCTATTATAATCCTAATCATACGCCTGTTGCAAATATGCCATAAAACCTAAATACAATTTATTCTTATTCACTTTCTGTCATTTTTTCAATGCAAGATTTGCATCCACGACTCCATCCTCTACCTCTTCTAAACGTCACCTTCTTCACCAATCAGTCCTTTCAGTCACTCTCGAGGCACTCTTTTGACCAAAATAACTAGCATATATCTTCATTACAGTAAAGCAATAAAACTAATCCCCTATAATCCCTCTTACAGTTCCCCTTATCTCCCTTACCCTTTTATAAGGGAGAAGATCTACTGCTCTCCTCCAATCCCCTCGGAACCTATACCCTCCATAAACGCTTTTATTACACAACTTCCATCCAATCATTTACCATCTCGCCTCCGTTTTTTTTATCATTTCACCAGTAATTCTATATATACCTGCGATTTACCATTCTTCAACTTTCTTTACCCTACATATACCTCCTCCTTACTAATAAACCTCATCCCCAAACGTACCTATTCCTTCTTGCCTAGCCATCAAAACCCAACACACCATCACTATATGAGCGCTGCGTGTGCGATTACTGATTAATATATTTATACAGATTCTCGAAGTGTTCTTTTCCACGCTCCCCTCACATCCATTTCACTCAGTTACAAAATAGGGCAACTCCACTCTCCTTAGTTCATTCATTCTAACCAGGTTCTACAAGATTCCTCAATTCTTAACCATTCGCGCTTCTTTCCATCAGAAGATCTTCCTATTCCCTTCTAAAGATCTCCATTCAGTCCTCTCCTGTCCAAACTGTTCAACATTTTAACCTCTCTTTTCGTGCTACGTATTGCACCTTTTAGTACTTTCTCTTTTGTCCCCCTTATTATGTGTAATTCCAAACAATCTTTCTTTTGAAACTTCATCATTGACTTGTAGTACATTCAACCACAACCACGCTTTCTTTTTTACTTTTAACTTGAATGTACATCACCTCTTCATTCCACCAGCTCTGTTAACATTCTTACTTCCTACTTTACCACTCCACGATGACTTATCCTTTGCACTGCTATAAACACTTCCTTCATTGCTCCCAATTTGTTCAGTTTCTTAACTTGTGTTCACATTTAACTTGATCTTACTTGCGAGTTTGCCTTAGATACTTATCCTTATTAGTTTACCTTGCTCACTTAACTTCTTCTCTTAATTCTACCCACTTCTTTCCGTATCACCTTCTTCTCCATCCAAGCCTCCCACTAACCTAATTTGTGAGCATTAGAACAACATAATGATCCTGATAATCCCATTCCTAATCCCCCTCTCTGATTTAGAGAGCGTGAGAGACAAGAATACTTTCAACATTCTCCTTCATCTAGGACGACAAGAATCAATCATACTTATCACTCTTGGATACCAGTGCTCCACTCTTAGCGAATCAAACTATTTCTAGACTATAATTGTAATGGCGAGAGATAACTCTTGTGTTTAAAGAAAGTATTACTTACACGAGTCAACCTTCGTTTCCCTCACAGTGTATATCAATCTACTCCTCCTTCTCTATATGTTTTTCTTCTAGTGTGCTTTCGACATTCTTTCCGACAACCCTGTGGAGATCATACACAAAGGGTGTACTCAAAACCCAACCTGTGTTTCCAATCTCTTTCTGGATCACCTAAATCAACCATTTAGGTTCCCCCAACACAGTCAATCTGAAACGTTCCTACTCACCCCCATCCAAAATATTCAAGATTTATCCAGAACAATTGTGCTCGTCCAACATTTTCTCAGATGGGACCTACGTTCACAACCCACACATAACCTGGACCTTTTCAAACTTAAATAATCATTAGAATTCTAGTAACTCACACACATAAAGTCTACCATAGCTCTGTACCACAGTTCATCATCAAAAATTGCAACCCTGCTCTCCCTCTTCATTCCTTTCCACACCCAGCACACACACATTTTCACACCACACCACTTCATTTTTTCTCACTGTTTCCTTTCATCTTTAGTTCAGTCACAGCGAGCAAATCAAATTCCCTTTCTAAATACATATCGCATACCTCTGCTGTCTTCTTCTCCTCACACATTCTATTTACCACTTGACATTCCTTTACCCATACGATTCATACAATGTCGCCGAAAAATTAAGAAGGGCCGTTACGGCTGAACCACGACCATCTTCGGAAAGCCTTGCATCAGCATTCCTAGCAAGAGGTAGGTGGTAGTAGCAGCCACCAACTACCACCGTTCCCTTAGGCGCCTTGCTACGAACGCAGGACAATACGATGGGGCAATTCTTCCTCCCCACCACATAGGATATAAGTTAGAGGGATGTCTGTAAGCTGTTGTCTTGAAGAGGGGTGAGGACGTTAAGTATGTGTATACGATATGTGGATAAATGGGTGGTCAGTAAGATGTTGCTGGAGGATGAGTGTGTAAAGAAAAATGAACGCAAAAGAGGAAAGGCGAACCATTAAAAATGGGAGTGGGAAATTTCATCGCTTCGAGATGCGTATTACTCTCCCTCCTATTTATATATATATATATAGTCACCCCATAATTTATATCTTATTCTGATAGACACAGATGTAAACAATCTACATTATATTATATATATAATATATATAATATAATATATATATAATATTATATATATGGATCAAATTTTATATTGAAACAAATAATAAAATTTGAGAAAAAGAGAGAAGAAGAAGAAATTGTAATTTGGTTTTATGGATATTTGCAGCAGGCGTATGATGGGATTAACAGGGAAGTTCTATAGAAGGTGTTATTGGTATATGGTGTTATGGTGGCTGGCTTCTGGAATGGAGTTCAAAAAAAGTATGTATGACTATAGTAAATAGGCGTGTACACGAATAAATGGAGTTGGAAGGTGTTATTGGTTAATATTGAAGCAGAGTGGAGGCAGGGGATGGTTATGTCTTCTTGGTATTCAATTTTGTAAGGTGGGCTTTCTTTTTCGAATTGTGTCATATTTTCTACTCTTTTCTTTCCGATGGCGTGTCACGAACCCTGGGGGAAAAAAAAAAAGGAAGATGGTGATGATAATATTATATAGTCATATATATAAATATATAGTATATATTATATAGATATATTATATATATTAATATATATATAATATATATATATATATAAAATATATATATAAAATATATATAAATCTATTATATATAAATAGTATATAAATATATATTATAATAAATATATATATATATATATATAATATAATATATATTATACTATATATTATAATATATAGATATTATAATAATATATATATATATAATATATATATATATTATTAGAATTAAGATTATTTTATTAGAGTTAATATACCCGGATTATATTGAAGTTTCTGTCAGAGGCTTAAGAGTGGGACTATGATGAAAAGAAGTAAGTGTATGTCTTTATCGTCGGTCGCTCCTTTGTGATTCGTGGAAAGAGTTGTATATATCTGAACTATATTATGCGTAGTATATACAATAAAATCTATAATGGATATATATATATATATTATATATATATGGAACATTCTGATGATAGTTGTAATAATGTATATCACTTATAGTGTACCATTCCCTCCGACCAAAGTTAAATTAGGCTTTACTATGCACCCTGTCCGAACTATATATATTAGAACAAGATAGTATATAATATATAATAGTATAATATATATATTATATAATATATAATAACTATATAGTATAGTATATATTGTAGGTGAATATATATATTTTTCAGAGAATAGCTGAGATGTTTCCTGGTGTCGTATGCATTGTCCTTTATTCTCGACAATCCATTTGTAGATTAATTTGTGCTGATTATCTCGAAAGATCGTATGTTTGTTTATTTAAAAAGATATTTATTTTTATTTAATTAAATTTAACTAGGTATTTCGATACATTTCCAAATGCTACTTGTCAGATTATGTTGCATAATGATCCCGAAAAGAAGTGGAATAATAATGAGTGAGAGTCCATACAAATACGATTAAATTATTACGGATTCCTCTCATAATTATATATTCCTTTTTTATTATAAAAATAATGGATTTTTACTGATTAACATATTTTTAATTTTATATTGTAATCTTTTAGAATGAAAGAAATTATAATCGTTGAGAACGAAGGCCAAATAAAATTTAAAATTACTTATTTGAATTTCAGTGGGAAATTTCCATTGCAAGAAAGCATCTATAATTTCAAATCACAATGAAAAAAGAGAATTTTCGCATCGCTTGCGATTCATTCACAGAAATATTAATTCCATTGAAGAGCCCAATCGGAAATTTTTTTAACTAATTCAAATTTCTTTTCAGATACCAATTTCCAAAGTATATTCTTAGAAAACTGCTGTAATGGTTTCCCGTTCGATGGAAGGCCTATTTGTAAATTGCCTTTTCTTTATTTTCTATGTTACTCACTCGTTTAAAAAATCTCGGAATGATGCTAGTGACTGAAAATATTGTGTCTCTTGTCACGCTTCCTAAGGACCCACAGAATGTATCGTCAGCGGCTGACGATTAAGTGAATGCGAGCTACTGAATGTATAATACAAAGATAGGATTTATTATCTTCTAATCTCAGCCTCTCAACAACCTCAAGCCTGAATCGATCTCGTATCTCGAGAATCTTATTTTTATAGTGAGAATTTGTATATATGAGACAATTAGTCACTTAGTATGAATATACAACTATAGTATCCGTGTGAGCGCAGGGATCTCCAGGACCGATTTTGTATCTTAGTTTTAACAGAGGTTGGCTTTTCAAAAGGAGACTAGTTTATTAGTGAATATTTAAGTTAGTTATTATCTATGGTTCAATATGATTATCATACTAATTCGAGTCTGTAGTGTCTTGGATTTCGAAAGAGACGAGTATATCGGAGAGCCATTTAATGTAAATTACAAAAAATAGATTATTACGAAGATTCTCTCATTTAAATGTGCCTGTTTTTAGTTTTATAATAAAAATAAAATATGAAATTCTATTTTTATTTAATTAAAATATTGGTTCTGATCCTGACACAAAGAATCACTTTCCGGTTTCATACCACGAACGGCACCGTAAAACTTAATATGCTATTTATTCTAACAAAGTTTTAATAAATAGGTATCGTGACATCTATTCGCGAAAATATGTGGGAATAAATTTATAGTTTAAAAGAAATAGAATTTTCGAATCTTAGAGAGGGACTTGTGTGGTTTCGAGCCATTCACATTTGCGATGGAAATAATTGGTTTGAAAGAGCTCTGTAAAAGGTTTACAGCGTTCATTGAAAGGAAAATGAAAATGTTGATAAAATGATAGATTTAGAGTGATCACTATGCACTTAACGCACGCGGCGACCAAACCACATTTATTCTTTGCAATATACAAGAAAACATAACATCTAATTGCAAAGAACGGTGGATGCCTTAGAGAAACTTTGATAATGGAACACACCTTTCGTGCATTCTAAAAACAGTTACTCAAATATTAGTTTTGACGCATAATTTATTGCCAGAGTCTTTTTATGATTAGAGAGCTGCACAAGGATACAATAAATGGAAATTTATACTTGTTATCTTTCTAGAGAATTGTGTAGAGTTATGACAAGGATATAGCCTGAACGAGTGCGAAGAACGGTGTGTTTTCGCTATGATTTAATGAACTATGACTTATTTAGAGTTACACCTTATTTCGAAAATAAGAATTTTCATGTAACGGGGTTCTACAAATGTTCGTCGATTGAATATTAGAATTTATTTGCTATCTATATTTCTTGCTAATACCAAGATTTCAAAAACACTATTCACTTCCAGAATTACAATCTACATAATAAATAAATAAATAATATACAATAAAATAAACTAATATTAACGGTATATATATATATATATTATATAGATATATATATATATATATATATATATATTAATTATAGATAATACTAATAGTATGAATATAAGAATTATATATAGGTATAGGATATAATATATATATATAATATATATATATATATATATATATATATATAATACGCGTTTTTTTTTTAAAATATATATATTAAAATTAAAAACTACACTCTTTAAACTGGCTTATATCCGCGCTTATCAGAGGGAAGCATGGGGGAGGGGAACTACATAGGGAAATCGAACTTTAAGGCCGGCTATCCCAAAACCAGCGCCACCAACATGTCGCAGTCGAGTTTTAGTTCTCGCCCCCAGGTAGATAAAAACTCCAACTGCTACGCAGAATTTTACTCGTGCTTCCTTCGTATATATATATATATATATATATATATTAATATATATTTAGATAGTACTAGTAATGATATGTTATATATATTATATATAGATAGATAGTAATAATAATAATATTACTACTACTACTACAATATATGATATATAATAATATAAACCCCAATCCATAGCTCAATATAATTACTGAGTAAAACGAAGGTGTGTAGGCATGTGAACGTGCGTTTAAAGCTGTCTTTAATCCGTAACTGGATAACTCAGTTAGAATTTTCTCGTTAACTTTCTATACGCTTTCGTTAATTTTCGGAGAGAGAGATAGATTTAACGGAGCGTCCTATTAACGGACCATTAAAATTTTCCTCCTCAAAGTAACGTCTACCATCCTGTATAACCATTATATTTCGAGATTCGTCAATAAAATAATTTTCTTATTCAGATGTTTAAATATGCATGTAGTATTCGGTTTCAGATAACGAAGTGAACTAAAACTTTTTTTTTTCTCAAAGAGTTTCCTCTAAACGCTCCTCTCTAATGGCTTCAAAATTGTGTTGATAGTATTTTACTTCGGTTATTATCCAGCGCTTTAGATAATGGTTTAAAGCAACGATTGGTTGGAAGGAATAGCCGAGTTTTGAGGGAATGGCTTACGTGCTGACACCACCCTCGTTCAACTATATTCTCTATGTCTTTTATACTTAACACTTATATCCCACTCAGCGTCTGAGAAGACGACGGCACATTTCCTAGCGCTAGTCCGAAAAACAGAAGCCCGCTCCTGGATCCTTCGTAACCTAATCGCATGTATAGACCTCCCAGGCCTTGTTATTCCTATCCAAGTATCTTTTCTGAAACCCTCTCAACTCCCTCACTTCCAATTTTAAGACCAATTCTTGTGAAATCTCCATGTCCTTCTCCGACATCGCATGTGTACTGTTGATTTGGTTGTTCAGAGTCTATCTTGGCGCACCTATCTTTCACTAATTAAGGAGCGCGACTTTTGGGTCTTTCCGCTCTTAAGAAACTACTGCCTAGACTGCGCTTCTCTTGCCGCTGACAGCCAATATATCACCATTGAACATTTGACCGGGTATGGCACGCATCATTGCTCTCCAAGCTCCCCTCCTTTCCTCTTCTCTTTGACTTAGTCTTAATAGTCTAGCTTTCTCTCTTACAATGTTCTGTTCACATGGTAACATCTGGCTCATGCACTCGTATGGAAGCGACTTGCTCGATTTTCTGTCCAATTAGTGGAGTTTCCTCAGAGGTGCTTTCTCATTCACACTACTTTATTCTTGACTGTTCATTAATGATCGTTCTCACCTGCACATCAACTCTATCCACTCACATGCCGATGACTCGTATCCTTTATTCTTCAAAAACCATTCAAAATCTGCTCCTATCTGATCTAACTTCTAGCAATAGCCTCTCGATCTGTAATCTTTCTGATCTAGATCTATTCTATTCTTCGCTGCTAGATAGAAGTTTGAGGGAGTCTCTGGACGAGTCGTTCTCAACCTCTGTTGAAATTCAATTCGTTTTAAAAATCCCAAACTTCTGCAAAATCTCCAATGCCTCTCTAATATAAAATACCTCCTAGACTTTCCTATCTCTTTTGACGGTTCCTTAGTCTCTCCTAAGATGACAGAAATTAAAAAGTATTGCCTTAGGCACAGAAACATGAACAGAGAAAAAATGTCTTTGGAATATACCTCACATCACTAACGTGTGTGCTGGGCGGCCTCAAAGCGGAAAACTGGGAAGTTCTGTTTAGGGAACTGACGTAAGACTTTTTTTCCCTCACTATTCTCAGTTACTCGGCAGAACTATACAAGATTGACTCATCCGGCGGCGCTGTAAGTATAGGAGTTACTGTTACTCGATATCTGGGGAGGCTCTGGTTTATAAAGCCCTCTGGCTCTTGGAACAGGGAGGTCGAGTACAAAGAGCCAAAAGAGGGCTTATAACTGTTAGTGTACTTTCCAGTTCACTTTGAACCTCTATCTTTGCGGCGCGATGTTGGTCTTTATCCCTTTTCTAAGGTATCGGCAGCCGGCAGGTGTTCGAGAGACTTACAGTCGGGCGTCACCCACCACCTTAGCGACGCGCCTAGTAGCACAAAAAGGGGTGCGGACTGCGCACGATTTTGTTTAGGATATTGAGTAACTCCAGGCTTAGTTTGGCTGCGGTTGTGTTCCTTTTTTCCGGTCCACCACTGTTTCTGTGGAACTCTCTTCCATCTTCTGTGTTTTTTCCTGCTGAATTTTAATCTCGCCTCGAGCTATTAAAAGCCTGCGTCAGTGGTGCATCTGCGTAAAAGCGCTAAAATGCGGGATGAATTTTAGATGCGTGTTACAATCAATATTATACCCTCCTTGAATAGGGCTGGCCCGTGAAGTGGTGGTGATAACTAAAAAAAAAAAAAGGAGCAAAAAGAAAAAAAAAAACTAATAAAAAAATCTCGAAGACAGTAGAACCAGTAACGCATTAACGTTAACTTTCCGCTACATTCCGGTACCGATAAATAACGGGACATTTTTAATGGATGTAACCGCCGTTAATTTTATAGTGATTAACTGAATTAAAAGAATTACGAACGTAAACTTTCTCAATTTAAGACCACGGGTTGATCCCGAGCGTATATAGTAAAATAAAATATCTAATATATATATTTAGTGATATACGATTAAAGAGACAAGAGGTAATACAACACCAGTTTGATATTATCGCAGACTAATAATGAATTTTGAAATCCAACAAAGAGGGTGCAGGAGAAAATCCTCAAATAAAATGAAAACAACATAATAATTTCAATGGTAGGAAGATGTGAGACCAGCTAAATAAAATACAGTAATGAAGAAATGTTAAAGGAGAAGTACTAGGAATCCATCAGTCTACCGAAGTATGAAAATATTATTTTTAAGGGGAGGAATAGGTGAGTATGCAGGGTTAAATGTGAGCATGAAATTGATTACTCACGGATATTATTGAGAAAGTGAATATGAGCTAAGGGAAAAATGGTTAAATAAATTTTTGTTTCATATTTAAGAAAGGAGTAGACATGAGTGAAGTAGTTTTCCAAAATCTATAGAAGGTGAGATATCTCTTCTGGCCTTCATGAACTTTGAAGATAAATTATGAAAGAGATTTATGCATGAGAGATTAAGAGACTTTTATAGAAACTAAGTAATTAATAAGAATATGAAAATAAAATAATAATAATAAAAAATAAAATTAAAATAAAAAAAAATAAAATAATATGAAGAAGGAGGTACCCAGTAATGGTTTTAGACCACGTACAAAAGAAAGGAACCAACGGTCGATTTGGATTTTTTAGCTATTGAGAAAGATAGAGTGGAGGTGAGAAGAGTTGGGAAGATGGATGATAGAGACATATTACATAAGCGGCTTATAAGAGAACTAGAGAAGGCATAATTGGATAGAGAGTAGACTCACAGACAGGGAGTTGTGGGGAAACCTTGGAGTAATATCACGATATATATTGAAAGATTGACCAAAGTTAATAAGAAGTGAATACGTTAGTTATCCATGTACACTAGTAAATGAGAGATGCTAGTCAGAAAACTGCGTGTCTAGATCTTAGGAGATAAAAATAAAATGGATATCCTATAGAGTTAAAATAGCATAATA
Source organism: Trachelipus rathkii (assembly GCA_015478945.1). NCBI lineage: Eukaryota > Metazoa > Arthropoda > Malacostraca > Isopoda > Trachelipodidae > Trachelipus > Trachelipus rathkii. The sequence continues at coordinate 17,945 of JABUQX010062057.1, forward strand.
GAAGGTTATAGTGATAGACAAGAGGGTAGAAAATATGTTGCTCCATCTGCTGTTAAATACATAATATAATAGTAATGAGTGTATCCGAGAAAGAGATTGGTTTAGGATAGAGAATGATACGTTTGAGTGAATTAAACTAGAGCTAATAATAGTCTATGAATAATATTAATAATAATAATAATAATATAGTCGAATGATTGATCAATGTGAAAAATAATACTGAGAGTCGGCCTACAGAGAGCGTTGGATTCTGGAGGGATGGACCATTGCATAGAGTGAAGGACATTAAAAGAATAAATACTCTGAAATACGGAGGAGTGATGAAGATCATCTAGAGAAAAGAAAGGTGCTTGACATCGTGATAGATTGAGAAAGGTGAAAGCGTTGAAGGGAAAGTGTGAAAAAATTTATAAATGTACCTGAGGTATGTTACTGGTCTAAAATAGAGTGGATAGAGAGAAATAGCCGGAGGATTGAGAAGTAAATGAGATAATATGAAATAAGTTATAGTCAATATGGAGAGTGATGATTATGAGGAATCAGAACATGAATTAAATTAGAGTAATAATGGACTAAAAAAACAGTGCAAATTCATAACCGAGGGATGTTTAAGGTTTTGATATATACGAACAATAACTTAAAGATCTACATCAGATTAATTAATGAGTTCGAGAAGTACATTGTGAACCTTAACTCACAGGAACAACAAAAGCTAAAGGAATTGATATAAGGCTAGCAGAAATGAAGAAGTAATGCTGAGAGATCTGAAATAAGCGAGTAGGAGTGAGAGTGAATAATGATTAATAATACATAAGGACGTAGAATAGGGAAAGATGAAGGAAATAAAATTACTCTCGGATAAAAATTTAGAAACGTGATGCATTGGAGATAATTAAGAGCCCATTTGAAATTTAAGTAGTTTAGAGATATAATGAGAGACAAATAACAGATACATAAATATAATGGATATGTAGATATTGCCAAGTTATATAATATGAAATAATCAAATGAGGAGAGATACCCAGCGAGATTTTACGACAGGCAGCCAGAAGGAAGAAGATCCTGTTGGGAGGGACCAAGAAAGAATGATAGATAGGGAATATGGTAATAATAAAATAATATATATGTATATGCATAAGTATTGCGATAGCGAATGGTGAAAAGTTAGGGAAGGATCTACCAAGACAAGATCAACGAGATTAATAATTTGTGAGGGCAATCTTTGCAATATGGCACAGAAAGACTATTGCCATATATTCTTTCAGCGCTTGGTGTTACGAGGAGAAAAATATATTGATATCAAAATAAATTTAATTATCCAAATATTTAAAATTATTTATCTATATAGTATATATTAAGATTAAATACCTAATATACGTTTAAATTATCACTAATAACTACAAGTATGGCATTAATTGTAGATTATCCGAGATCCGCCCATAATTTCTTATAGAAAAATATGAGTACTATAGGCTATTGAGTATTATAAGTTGTGAGTATACGAGGTATGATATAGAATATATATATATATATATATATATATATACACGAGTTATATATACGCAATGATTTTTAGGTTCAAAAAATAGGTAAGGTATGATAACGTTTTGTTGAGTATCACTACTACGATTATCTGTGTATACTTATACCTATACCAAAGCGCCTATTATCATCTAAACCTGAAATTCTTAAATAACAGGTGAAGTTCAATTAAAAACAAGACCGTGATAATCCTGGACGATTTATAAATTAAACATTATCAGATCTTCTGTCTCTAACAAATAGTGTTAAGCATTTTCATTTCTTTATCTTCAAAACTCTTCCTTACGCCGGATTTCTTCACTTTCTTCAGTTCATCGTTATTCCATCTGCTTGTAAAAATCATTATTTGTTAGCTTCGTATTATTCTACGTGACCAATCGTTATTAGTAGTAAAACTATCAATATCGATGAATTGGGAGCAAAAACAATTAGTATACATATATCTTAAATTTTGTGCGTTCTTCAGCGTTCCATGGTACCTTTCAAAAAAATTAGCGACGACTTCAGGGCAACTCCAGTTCCCACATATATAAAATAAATACATGTACAAAATTTATATATATAAATAATTATATTTGAAAGTACCAATAAATTAGACATATATATATTTATAATATATATATATATATAGTAGTAAAATATATATATATATAAAATTATTTTGGATAGTTACCAAATATATATTTATAATAATAATTAATATTATATTAAATAATAATATAATTTAAATTTTAACTATAAGACAATCAATTATAAATAATATAATCATAAATATATAAAAAATTAATTATAATAATATTAAATATTAAAATAATTAATATAATAAATAATATTATAATAATTAATATATAATAATCATATAATCATAATAATATTAAATAATTTAAATATAAATAATATCTATTATAATAATAAAATAATAAAATATATAATCATAATAATATTATAAATTAAATATAATAATAATAATATAATATATATATAATATAATTAATATAAATTAAATATATTAATATAATAATCTATTATAAATATAAATATTAATAATTAAATATAATAACTAAAAATTAAATTAAATTATAAATATTATAAATAATCTATTTATACCAATTAATATTAATATATAATTAAATATAATATGAACTCACCATTGGCCCATCCTTAAAATTGGAGAGGTATCCCATCTGCTATCCACTGGAGAAAGTCCTAGAGCCGCCCGAACACAATCCGGAGTCGAGTTCACAACAGGCGAAGGAGTAAGAGAGGATAATAATTATAGAGAAATAATAGTCATAATGAGATATGAGAGTGGGTGAGACCCGTTCGAGATGAACTAATGCAACCATCTAAATAATAAGAGAAGGTGACTACATATATAAGTTATACTATGAATGAAATTTAGTAGCATACTATAGTTGTGTCAACTACTAACTGGGCGTTGGAGCGCACTGACTACCACTGTAGACAGCTTGACTCATAAGCGATTACTTTAACACTCACTACTGATCTTGCTAATATTATTGTCTATGAGAGCTCATAAGGAGGTTGGTGACCGATTCTGCTACCAGAAGAGACATGTATGAGAGTTACCAACATTTGGCCTATACGCTCTGGCATGCTCAGCTGATGATATTTGCGATGGTTCTAAAGCTTTGGGCAAATATAGTTTTGGTGATGGTTCACGTGGTAACTCTTATATATATGTGTACAATGTTGGCGTCATGGCGAGTTTTGATATAGTTATTTTATGTGTTTATTTGTTTAATATTAAGTGTATGGAATATGTAAGTCCGCCTTCAGCCTCCGAGCTAATGTGTGGGAATGCGGTTCGGTTCTGCAACGGAATATATCATTGTACACTGAAATCAGGTTTATGTAATAGGAACTGATTGCTGGCTTTGTATGTGCCCACCGAAGGGATGATGGATGTTTGAATAAGAGTTTTGTTTTGTTTTTTTGAGCGATCAGGGGGGGTGATGGCGAAGATATAATCTAGGAATACTTTTCTTTGCCAAGATTGAGCTATGGTGATGCCTTCCTGAGTGCCTATCCAAATATTTCCAGAAGTAGTTTCGGGCGTATATCTAGTGGACCAGCCAATAGAATATCATTTCTATTCTGTCTGCCGTAAGTTAGTTGTTATTAAGGAGATGTACCATGGGTTTTATATTGCACATCCTATCCATAATCTCTGAATTAGGCTATACGTATGTTACATTCTTAAAAGCTTTATTGTTCTATTGGCTTTTTATTCTTACAAGGAAGTGTTTTGAGTGTGAGAGTGCTGGGAACCATGCTGTGTGGAGATGCGATTAGTCTATTAATATTATGTCTAAGTACTAATAGAAAAGTTGAGTGTTTGTTAAATACTGATCCAGATATGTTGAGTGAATTATTCGTTCTCTCCTTAGTCGCTGAAGCTTGTGTGGGGAAAGGGTTCGGTGCTTGTCAAACGACCTATACCAACTGTGAGCATAGGTTAAGTTTTTTGGTCTCAGTTTAGGGATTGGACAGTCACATCACATATCAATTCCAGGACTGGGCATCAGCCTACAAAGTACCCTAGTGAGTTACTTATGGGGGTCTATCGTGTCTAAAGGCACCGGAGCCGAGGGCTTGCTAGACTCAAGTCACCAGTCTTAAGGCGAGGAGGGGGCCCGAACCAAAATGAATGGCGTCACACTAGCCGCAGTCATGTTCTGGTTTTACGTATGAGATTAGAGGATCATATGTTTGAAGGTAAGAAGACTTAAGGGGGAATGCCATCATTGGTCATTCTGGTTGTGAGCTATAGAGCACACTTTTCTAAACGAGAATGTAAATATTCCACAATATGATTATTTTTTAGTGTGCTGAGTTTACGTCTGAGGTGTGGGAAATGAGGCGTGATGTCGTCTGCATAAGTGATATAAGTTTATTGAGTTGTAGAGGAGTGAGTCAGGTCTAAAAAGCATCAGTCTCTCATAGTAGGAGATATATACTGAAGAGTATTACACTGATATGGTTTTGAGATTAAGACAATGGAAACCCCCTGAAGATTAGATCAGGGAAAACAAAAGGGTGAGCGAAGATGCCGTTTTGTAATTATGGATAGGAATGGAAGAGGTTGTTTTGTATAAGGGACTTTTATCATTCTAAATCTGAAAATAGATAACAAGAGTCTGTATTGAAAATTCTAACAAAGAAACGAAGAGTTTGTCATTATTTCTAAATCGCAACTGAAACATAGAGTCTATCTGTTATTTGAGTTATTATATCAGAATAGAAATAGTGAGCTACAGGATCCTTCCCTGAGGGATCTCTCTCTCTCTCTTTGTGGCTACGGTGTCACATGCTTTGTTCTATGGTCTCTTCGCTGTTGTCAGTTACATTCTTGCTGGGGAATGGTGTATTGCTGCTTTAAGCCACTTTCATCATGTACTGTATTGTGTGACGGGGATCTCTGTGCGGTAGCCCTCTGTCTGTGGAGTATGACTATTGCTTCTTTAAATCCGTGTTGGACAGTTCTGGATAGAAGGCAAATAGATTTGTGGAAATTTTATTTAATATTAATTTCTCTAGCAATTACTGATGGAACAAAGCAGAGAAATTTGTGGGCGATAGGAGGAGGGGGTGTTGGGGTCTTTTTTTTGGTTTGCGTTTGGGATTATTTATGCTTGTTTCCAGATTGGGGGAATGTCAGTTGATCTGCTCCTCCATCTATGTAACTGTCATGGTCTGTCAATTTCAGTCGAGTGTGCGTGCATTGCTCGTTTCTCCCCAACTCGGTTTCTTAGTTGCAGGTTTTGGTCATGGAGTCTTCGGTCCCTGATGCTGTTGCGACATTTTTTAGTGCGTTTTTATGCTTCTCTTCTTGCTGTTCTCTCCTCTCTCTCTCTCTCTCGTCTCTCCTCTCTCTCTCTCTCCTCTCTCTCTCTCTCTCTCTCTCTCTCTCCTCCTTCGTATCATCGTGCTTCTAGTGCGGTCTTCCGAGGTCAAGTCAGTTTCTCGAGTTGTTTTTTTGTTTTTCTAACTATTCCCTCGGGTGCTGCTCTCTGTTGTTGGTTTCGGGAACATCCTCTCCTCTCTCCTGTCATTTGCGTGCTTATGCTCAGTACTCTGTCTGCATTGTTTTTCTTGGGACAATATAGGAGGACGTTACTCGTGGTAACATGATCGTGCATCTCTCTCTCTCGGTGGGGTTCTGTTCCTGCGTGTGAACTTTGCTACTTTTGCACTTGCATCTCGCTCCATCGGTTTTCTCTCTTCATTGTCTCCTCGCGCGCGATCTTCTCTGCTTGTCTACGTGCATCCATCTGAGCAACTTTCTTTTCCAGTCGTTCTCTGTTTTCTCTGCGTCGTGTCTATGCGATGGTTAGACGTATTTGGGTCGTTTAGGTTTGTTATTGCGTATGACGATGTCTGCGTCTCTCGGTACTCATGAATTGAGTTTTCGGAGGAGTGTTTCTTTGCTTTAAATGACGTTGCGGCTTTGTTTCGTGCTTTTGAGTTGCGGATTTTATGATTTTTCTGTTGTCTGTATCTCTCTTTCTTTATTTCTCTCTTCTCTCTCTCCCATTGCTTGCGATGGTTCTGTCGATTTTGCATGACTCTTCGTATTATTTTAATGCTTGTCTAGCCCGATCGTGAGGTCTCTACCGTGAAGTGGATTGCTTCTCGCGGATTTGGTTGTGCGGTCTTGATTGTCAGTTTCGATCTCATTAGTCATACTTCTGCAGCCATGTCTTGCGCTTTTCTAATCTCTCTCTCTGTATGCTTAGCTGTCTTATACTTTTTTCTTTTCTGGTCGTCGGGGGGGTCATTGACCTGGCAGTGCTACAATTTACGGACATCAAAGAATAGGGATATCTCTCGTCGTGCTCCCGCCATCTTCTCTCTCTCTAGCTCTCTCTCTCTAGTTATCATTGCATCTCTGCTCCTCATGTCTTACATCTGCTCTCTCTTCAACGTGCAATCTCATCGTCGTGCTCAAAGAATGTGACGTTGGGAAGTAGGGATTCTCGTCCTTGCTATCTCTTCTGGACGGCGTATTCCGGGTGGTGCGATACGTGCTTTGTTGACTTAAGTGACTACTTTTATGGCGCATTTCTACTCCGTTTCTCGTAGCTACTATGGTTTGCCTTCTCGGCGCGTGGCTCTTCACAAGGCTCTAGTCCTTTGCTACCCAGACCGTGGTGCTGCTCTGTCGTCACCTGACGACTTGCATGCATCTTCGTCGTTGCTTCATTGTGCGATCTAATGGCGTCTCAGTCGGTGCGTGCACGTGATGCTTCATTTTCTGGTGGGGGTTGCGGGAAGCGATCTCTCTCTCTCTCTGCCTCTCTCTCCCTCTCCTCTCTCTCGTCTCTCTCTTCCACTCGAGCGCTCTCTCATCTCTCTCTCTCTCTCTTCTCTCTCTCTCTCTCTCTCTCTCTCCTCTCTCTCTCTCTCTCTCTCTCTTCTCTCTCTCTTCCTCTCTCCCTCTCTCTCTGTCGCGAATAAGAATCTTCTGATGATTACTTCATAGTCGTCTTCGTTTCAGCGAGGATGGAACATGCGGATTGCGATTTTCATTTAGTGCGTTTCGTGTAAATAAAGTGGACTACTCTCTCTCGGTGTCGAAGTTGTTTGTTGTGGTTACTAGTAATGCTTGTTATGGTCTCTCTCTCCTCAGTGTTAGTGGAGGGCAGTGTTGGCTCTCCTGGGTGGATGCGATGGCTGGCTAGTACTCGATATGCGTGCGTTCATAACCTCTCAATCACTCGTTCTCGTCGGTGCATCAGTGGGGTCTTCTTCTAGGCCTACTTTAAATAGAACTTGCACTAAATATTAACAAAATCTTATATTAAAAGGAAATAAAATGTGCCATAGAAAAACCAAAAAAAACTGAAAGAGGAATAATAAAATATGAAAATCAAATATTATCGATATATTTAAGATAGTTTTAAATATTGAATCATTAAAAAAATAAAAGTCTCGACAGAAAATAACGTACCTTCATATAAGTAAAATACAGTCAAAAAGAAATCTGGCATTTTTTTAAAGCCAAATTAAATCGGTACGTTCTTGCAATATACATGTCTGCAAAATTTTCGTAATATCGTTTAAGAATAACTTTATTACTGAAAACGTGTCAAAGACAAACTTCACACAATCAATGAAAGACCGTTCCAAGTTTCATTGATTGTACGAGGTTTCCCAAGGTCTCAAACTATTATTGGAAAAGTAACCATTCATTATTATCAAGGCCCAAACAAGTCCAATTATATGTACACTTAAAAATGGGCTATCAGTTGTATTATATATAATAATTTAATATAATATTATATAATAAATATAATTATATAAATATATATATATATATATTATATATAATATATATAATAATATATATTAACATATATAAATTATATATATATAGAGTCAGCCTCTAAATGAGCCACAATCCATATCTCAAAAACTACATACAGCTAGCCAGGAAAACGGAATACATTGGTGAATGCTGGTCCAATTTTAGTGCGGAAATTAAAAAAGAAAAAATTATATTTTCAAAACTACAATAGCTAAGCGAAAAGGAATACATTTTGGAATATCCTCGTAAAATTTTGGAAGAATAATGTACAAAAAAATAAAAAAAATATTAAAAAAATTTGGTTAAATGAATATATAGTAGTGATGATTGGAGGGCCTATTTAGAGACCTTTATTGGTTACTCGTTAAAAAAATAGACTTCTATTTAAATTTGCTTTTTTTTTTTAGGACTAAAGAATATCCCCAAGGTATTACCGCACGATGGCCAAGACGTCGGGTCTCTCGCCTTAAACGGGGAAACTACGGGGAGGATTAGATTCCCCCCCACGAGGCCGAAACCCCCGCCTGGTATGGGTGAGCGGGGTCTCCGCCCCCCCGCCCCCCCCTACGGGGGGTATGAAACGTCCCCCCTGTGTCCCCGTCGGCAACCGAGCCCTCCTACATTGCCGTGTAATAACCTTACAAATAATATATTATATACTAAGTCCCCCACCCCCCCAAAAAAAAAAAGCTCAATTTTTTTTTTTTTTACATTTTTCCGAACTCCTATTCAAAATTTTACAAGGATTCCAAAAATGTAATTTCATTTCCCTGTAGCTTTGTAGTTTGTGAGATATATTTTTTTTTTTTTTTTTTTTTATACATTCCTCGGTAAAATTTTGTGCCAAAGGATCCAGCAATGTATTTCCTATTCTGCGTAGGAGTATCAGCTGTTGTAGAATAGATTGTGGCTCTTCTAGAGGCTGGCCAATAAATTATATATATATATATATATAAATATATAATATATATTATATAAGTAATATAATATATATATAAGTATATATATAATAATATATATAATATAAATATATATATATATATTAGATATACATCTTTTTCCGTTAAGTTTAATTTGGCTTTAGCCGTAAATTAGTCTTTTACGAGTTTTATAGGTAAATATTTGCACAGGATAAAATCCTGGCAAAGAAAAGTATAATTCTTCCTTTGGGAGAGAATGTATGATTAGTTTTACCACATAGCCTTATCCATTCTAGTTAATATTTATTACCACAGAATTAACCAAAGTTTTTTTTTACCGAATACAATAGTTTGAAAGATCATTTCCTTGGAAATTTCCACGTACAATGAGCGGTCTATATTCTTACCAATGAACACTTTTTATTCATTAGCAGTAAATTCTTAAGATAGTACGCGGTATATTTTCTTTAACCACATGATCCGGAGTATCCAAGGAGGAAAGGGATGGAAATGAGCACAAAGAGGAAGAGCAATGGGGAAGGTGGTGGATGAATGATGAAAATAAGGAAGAGGGGAAAGAAGAAAACAGAAAACAGAAATGAAGAACGGAATATATAGGAGAAAAATTAGGGACGAAAGACTGATCAAGCGCAAGAGGATGCTTCAACCGCTTAATCGTATACGCCCTGTTGCCCGGAACATAAATTGGGTTATCGGTGGGTCCACCGGGACTCCCATTCAATTAATATATATAAATATATCTGCTTCATTTTTATATGGGTACTGTTTAAACGAAGTCATTTTATGTATTTTTTAGTCTATTTTAAAATAAATGAGATGCATTTTCCTTAAGGAAAGTATCATGCAAATAACAATCGTGGTAAAAATAAAGATATAAAAATAAAAAATATATACTATTTAGAAGTTGTATGCTTTTTCTCATATGTAATTTATCATAGAGAAAAAACATGAGAACCCTCGGTCTTCTGTTGGTAATGTATTATGTATTTTGTTTTTGCTGCAATTGCCAATCACTTCAAATAAAAAAATTAAAAAAAAATCCAGAAAAAAAAACTTTTTACCCAAATTCTACAATAAATTCTTCTCTTTTTCCCCGTCCTTTTCTGTAGGTAGGTTATCCCATTTTTGGCAAAATTAAAGCGTAAGTGCAAGAATTTGATTTGCTGTTTTAAAGCCTTTTATATTTTGTATAATACAACACAAAAACAAAAATACACACAATATTTAATGTAAATTTAAAAACTAAAAGAGTAAAATGTTTCATTTTCTATAAATATAAAGATTTCCTTTTAATTTTCCCTTATACACGAGAGGCATTTTCTTTTGGTTCACGATACAGTTCAAGGCACATAGGGGGTGTAAATTACTGCCATCAAAATGCACCATAGAAACCTCTCGCTTTCTAATTCTCTTGTCTTGTGCACTGTTCACTAGCGTCCTTTTACATCTAACACAGAGGTGTGATCTGTCTTGGAAGGGAGAGTAATTATTGAGGGTTCACATTTGCAATGGTTTCTTGAGGTCTTCTGACAGGATGGTTTTCAGCCTGACTTGCTCACTCAAGGCTAATGAAAGCTCAAGAACCAAAAGAAAGCTTTATTTTGTCTTTGCGTGGTGCCATGTGCTTTGTGCATGCGGATGCTCAATAAAAGATACAGATAACTATGCTAGAAGTTATTTGTGTGAAAATGAAAAGCCAACTTGATCCGAACAAGTTCAACAGTTCTTCAGTTATTGTTGATTGACCAATTCTTCTAATCCTTGGACCAAGCAACCCAATATTTAGAATGTTCTCTCAAAGTTCTAACTGGTATCTGATTTGACGTCTCGACTCCATAGTGTATTTAACTGGTTTCTGAAATTTTTGCTTCGATGAAAATTTAGCACACTGCATAATTGGCGTAACCGGTTCTCCTGGACGTCGCTGAAGGCTTGTGACGAAGAGGTTACAGGTGTACTGAAATCTTTTGTTGTCGCTTTGCGTGCCATCTGTAACCCCTCAGGTCTCATCTGAATCTCCCTCAAGATTCAGAAGAATCTGAAGACAAACGGGTGTAGTATTCTCCCTCCAATCGCTATCGTATATCCTCCGCAATTAGTAGTTGTTCCATTTTCTTCATTTGTTACCGAGATCCATAATATCCTCTGAACCGCTCATAGCCGTGTTTTGTTTGATCTTGAAGTTGGTAAGCCCAGTCTAAAAAAATAGCAATGAAGATTATAAAATTATTTCATTATAATATATAGTATATATATTACTATTATATATAATATATAATAGTATATATATATATTAATTATATAATATAATATATATATATTTATTTTATTTATTTCTCATAATTTCATTAGTATATATAGATCTTTCTTACAAAATATAAAAAAGCCACGTTTTAGGATGTTAGTTAAAGAATTCCACATTACTTACTATAAAACAATCTAAAATGGTATGTGGGGTCCATAAGATCCCATATTCACCTGTTTTGGTGCTAGCCGAGAATACGTATGTGTTTTTTTCAAATTTTTTCTTTTTTCCTATCTCTTAACCCAACCTCTGGATGAGGAAGTACCCTGGACTTTCACGATAGTTGAATAATTAGAACGCCTTGAATATAAGAAAAATGTCACAGTTGCCTGTGGGGTCCAACTGGACCCGCGATACCAAATTAAGGGTTAATCCTTTCTTCTGCTGCATATTTCTTCTTCTATTTTAATAAGCAACTTAGCTAATATAACCATTGGAATCCAAAAGACTGCCGGAGACAGTGCGCTACGTGGAGGAATCTCCCCAATACTTCTCTGCATAGTAACGGAAGTTTGCCCATGAAGGTCTTGAATTGATAATAGTCCCTAAATTCTTGAACAGCAATCAATCCAATGATGAGATAATCTACATGCTCAATATTTGAAAATTAATGATGGCCAATGACATTAAGCGTAGGTGACAAACCTGAGTGGCGTAAGTGACTAAAATACAATAACAGAAAGTCGTAATTAAGCTCATAAGCAAGGCATGGGACATGTAATATTAGGTGACAACAATTAGTTTACAAATCAATGAATGAATGTAGATCCAGAATAAATGCGATATATAACACAAACATATATATTAATTATATAATATAATGTATAATAAGTATATATATAATATATATATATAATATATTATTGTATATATATAATATATATGAATACATTAAGACTGAATCACCATTTATGCAAGCAGCCGGATCAGCACCGCATGAATTATATTAACACATAGGAAATGGCTTCATTGAATTAATCATTTGTCGCTAGTCTTTCTTCACTCAAGCGCCCTCGTGTAGTGTCATCCGCTGTCGTTTGCAATGCTTCCCACAGGACCCTCTTCTTCGTACAGGTCAACTTGTTTCCTCCAATCCTGATGTCCAGCGTCGTCCCCTTTCCCACAGCCAGCCGCCACTCCATCCTCCATCTTTTCCTGGTCTTCCGCCGGTCTTCTATCCTGCATGTGCCAATGCATAAATTAGCCGGGTATCGATTCTTCATCCATCCTCTGAGGTTCCCATACCATCTCAGTTGTCTCTCGATTCAGATCACTCGCACCGCCGACCGCCGCACTCTCTCTCTTACTCAATATTTCCTCCCTTCTCACTGGGCACTCCCACTCAACCTCAACCTCTCCTCATCTCCGCCGGCTCACATCTTACTGCCTTGTCTGGTTGTAAGTGCTCACGACTTCCGTACCCAAACAAAAATATACCGTCTCAGTAATCGTCGGTTATAATAAGTCGTTAAATAACGCTGTCCTCGTCACTGTCTGTTCTCATTCAAGGATAACTACTGACCAATGCCTCTAGAGTAGTTTCCATTATTCTTTCCTGTCTTCCGTTTCATCCCCTGCAAATGCATATAATCTTATTTAATCAAATAGGTTTTCATTTACAGATCGCTGGTGAATACAAATTTGGTAATCAAACTTTTAAGGCAAGATTATGTTCAGGATTAGAAGGGAAAGTGTTTGTGGCCCGTTTGCCAGTAGGAATTGATAATGACGAAATTGTCACC
>JABUQX010062058.1:0-20032 GCA_015478945.1 Trachelipus rathkii
TGAATGTCAGATGTGTCTCATATGTAAGGCCTAAAATTTTTGGAGTTTTATTAAGTGGAAGGGGGGTGTTATTTAGAAGAGCTATAGGGTGTAGTGAGGATTGGGAACGGTCTGTGGTAAGCAGGGCTGCGGAGTCGTAAAATAAATTTTTTGACTCCGCGACTCCGACTCCTTAAATTCAAATTTGGATTTTCAACTCTGACTCCGACTTCACTTAAACAAAAATTTTAGACTCCGACTCCGACTCAACTTAAAAAAAAATTTTCGACTCCGACTCCACTCAAACAAAAAATTTCGACTCCGACTCCGACTCCAGCAGTAAAATTCAAAATTTCGAGTCTGCCTCAGCTTAGTGCTTACAGGTACAGTAAAACATTTTTTTGTTTCAGGGGATGATCCAATATTGGAGATTTTGGGACACCATTTTAGCCCCACCTAAAAATGGACATAAAATTCTTAATAAATTTCAGACAATTTTGTTGGGGAAGAAGCAAACCGCAGCTTTTTCTGACCTCTAAAACGTCATTTTCGAGTGTTTTTAGGTATCTGTAGTCATTGTTTTGGCATTTTCATTTTTTCAGAACCACTTTTTTTGACATTTTTTCGTATCAACTTCTACAATTATTATTCGAAATTACTTCAAACTTGAAATATGCATAGATGGGTCCATTGCGCACAAATGTCAAGAATTAGTTTTTTGGTTTTTTTAAAATTGTGCTCAGGATCTATTAAAAAAACAAAAAAAAACAAAAGTAGGTTGTTTTGAATTTCGACATTGCTGAGCACAATTTTCAAAAAATCAAAAAACTAATTCGTGACTTTTGTGCGTAATGGACCCATCTATGCATATTTCAAGTTTGAATTAATTTCAAAAAAATTGTAGAAGTTGATAAGAAAAAATGTCAAGAAAAATGGTTCTGAAAAAATGAAAATGCCAAAACAATGACTACAGACACCTAAAAAAAAAAACACGAAAATGATGTTTTAGAGATCAAAAAAAGCTGCGGTTTGCTCTTATCCCCATCAAAATTGTCTGAAAATTAAGAATTTTATGTCCATTTTTACATGGGGGCTAAAATGGGGTCCCAAAATCTCCAATATTGGATCATTCCCTTCAACTATTTTTTTTCGCTTGCTTTTGAGAATAAAAAAATATACCACAAAGAATCAAATCTCCAAATGCTATACGGTAAAGTACCGTAAAGACAAAGATGCAGGAGCAACACATCACAAACAAATATATTTCAGTTTCGGAAAACATTGTATAACGTAATTATAATTCTAATTATAAAACAGCCACTATAAAATTAACAGTTTAATACTTTGTTTCAAGTGTACTTAGAAAGTTAAAATCATATACTTAATAATAATAATAATAATAATAATGATAATGATAATGATAATGATAATGATAATGATAATGATAATAATAATAATAATAATAATAATAATAATAATAATAATAATAATAATAATAATAATAATAATAAACTTCTAAACTTCACTTATGAAGATGTTAAAAATAAAAAACTGGCATTCCTAGATGTTTTACTTTGTTTTATAAATGGTAGAGCCGAAAGAGAAGTAAATGTTTAATGTACAGGTAAATGTTTATACACAAATTATGATTCTAATATACTCGAAAGGTATAAACTATTAATTATTAAAACCCTAATCCACAGAGCCTATAAAATAACTTCAACGTGACGACTCTTTAACAAAGAGGTGATAAGAATAACGAAAAACTTAATTAATAATGGGTACCCTCAATTTAAAATAGAAAAAGTTATAAAAGAACTATAAATAACATTTTAACTCGAAATAAAAATTCACTTGACATGGAAAGCAAATAGCTTTCTATTTTAAATCATTAAATTTGACAAACTTTTCTAGAGAAGAACAAAAATTTAACATAATTGTAAAGGAACATGTTAAGTCTGAAAAGAAGCTATTACACGCCGAGACGAGTGTCCTCATACTTTAGTACCCGTGGTCATTGTTCGGAGGATTACAAAAGTTATGTTGTATATCAATTTAATTGCAAAGAAGTAGGATGTAATTCCTCTTATGTTGGATACACAACTAACACTTTAAGAACCCGAATTATGCAACATGTGGTTTTCTTGCGTCCCCCAGGGCCTCAATACTTTTATGTCTTCGTGGCATATGGAACTTTAGCCTTTTTCTGTCCCCTCATTTTTTCATGCTTCCTGTCTATGTCTTAGCTTCTGTCTCCTTGTGTACGTGTGGTAGTTGGGTTGGCGACCAACTAATACTTACCCCACCAAAGGAACAATGGCAGGAACGTTGGTGTAGTGATCACAGAGGGGATAAACTGAAAGGTAAGCTAGGATTAGGATAAACTGTGTGAAACTAGAAATCGGAGTGGCGTTTGGGCACAAAACCGAAAAACCGCTACCATAAAGTGGTTCAAGCTCGCCTCTGCATTAGCCACATCAAACTCACACATGAACATTACATGTTCAAAACCAAGCCACCTACTTGTCAATTTTGCAACCTTTTTTTCACAATCCATCTTCCACATTTTGGTTGTATATGACAAACTAACTCCACTTAGATGTGGTATTTTTCTGGTCTTTATTCAGTACTACCTATAAACGACATTCTTATATATTAGCGGTCTTCAATATTTAACAGTAATGACATTTTCATTTTCGCTACTAAACTACAAGTTTTACATTCTCTGTAACCATTGAAAACTTTTGATACTCTCGTTTTACTAGTAGTTACCCTGTTATGGGTTGTGCAGTCCAGATGGCAGGTAAACAGTGTTTGTGTAACTGATGTACATAAATTTTAAAAAATAAAATAAAATAATATAATAATATATATATATATATATATATATATATATATATATATATATATAGATATATATATTATATATATATAATATATATATATATATAATATATATATATATATATATATACTTACTAGAATATGTCCATTGGTGTTTTCTAATATTGGCCAATCAAGAAAAGTACTATGTATTGTAGCTTCCTCTTTAAGGTGGATATCAGATATTCTCTTATCTGAAGTTTCATTCCACAATTTTTCTACTTGTTCCCAAGGTTCTTTGTTAAACCTAAGCCACTGCTGCTTTTCAAAAAATTCTTCCTCTGATAAGGATTCACCTAAAATTTTTGCAAAAGCTGTTATAATTTTCAAATTGATTATTTTAATGCTTTATCATAGATGACTACTTATCTGTGTAATAATGTATTAAAGTTCAAAAAATTTGGTTAACACTACAACATAAGACTTCATATTTTACCTTCATGCAATAAAATACTGGTTTTAGATTTTTTAGCCACACTCTTAGAAATATGCTGAGAATGTAAGCCCAGTTTTCGAAACTTTCTTCTCATATTTCTGTATCTCTCGATGAGCTTTCCTTTGGCTCTCTTTTGTTGTTTGCCATCCGTTTGAGGAGGAATAAAGTAAGTAAGTGAATCCTCAGTTTGAAATAGTTTCGGAATCAGATTTCCATAA
This sequence comes from Trachelipus rathkii, assembly GCA_015478945.1. NCBI lineage: Eukaryota > Metazoa > Arthropoda > Malacostraca > Isopoda > Trachelipodidae > Trachelipus > Trachelipus rathkii. Next base: position 3,517 of record JABUQX010062058.1, read on the forward strand.
AACTGCATCACCTTGTTTACTACATTGAATATTTTATATATAATTTATATATATTATATAGTATAATATAATATAATTTTATAATATATTATATTATATATATTATATTATATATTTATATATATTAAATATTATATATAATATATATTTTATAATATATATATTATAATATACCATTATATAGTATATTATATATTAATTTTAATATATATAGATTAATATAATAATTAATATTATTTAATATACTCATAATAATATAATATTAATTATCTATAAATATATATATTTATATATATATTATATATTATATATTAATTTAATATAGCTTATATTATATATATATAGATGAAATAAATGTGTACAGGACACCACTTAGCTTATTGGAATAAGGTGATCACTTAGGTTGGATAAACATCTCTAGAGTGACGAACATACCTATCTTTAAGTCAAAAATTCATCTCATGGGCTATTGAAAATTTTACTCTGGGGTTTTATTTGTGAATTAAAATCAAATACTGATCTGCTCTGAATGTGGTAAGATTCCAGCCAAAATTTTTGTTCATGATATGTCAGGATATCCCAGACCAAAGAGTGGGAAAGTTTTACAAACTTCCTTTTGTTCTCAAGATTTTTATCCAGATCCTAGCTGAGTCCAATTATAAAAATGTAAAAAAAAAATAAAAATATTTTCATAAAAATCAGTAAATGGTGTTTTTCTCTAACAATTAATATGTTAACCAACGACCCAATATCTCAAGAAACTCTCCCAGCATTCTACAGCTTGTCCAATTTAAAGTAAAGTAAAATAAAATATTTAAAAATATTGAAGTATAAAAACATATTCACCACCATATCTAAATACTATAACTAAAACATGCCAACCCTACCACAAGCACTCAACAAAATAGCTGCTACTTATGCAGTTCAACCACAATTTTAAAAGAAAGCCACATTGACTGTCATAACATACTATGCTATCCCCATAAGGGTGTCCAACAAATAAGCAAAAACATGCAATATAAGGCCTAAGGCGCGCACAACCAATTTTTTCTTTTTTTAAAAGTTCATATACAGGCATAGCCCTTTTCAAGGAGGGAATCTTCCTCTAGGTAGTTTTCCTACCTAAAATCCGGATGAGGATTTGAATCCAGGCCCTGTATATCTTATGTGTGTGAATTAAACTATATTATATATAATTTATTTAATATAATTATAATATATATATTATATTAATTATATATATATATATATATATATTTATTCTATATATAATATCTAATATATATATATAAATTATCTATATATATTGGTAGGAAGGTTGAGTCACGCGACTCCATACGAGAGGAAGCGGTCAAAATCTTCCGCGTATGCAGTTGGGTTTTTTTTAATGGGGGCGAGAAATTAAACTTGACTCTCTTACCGGTTGGTGGCTGCTTTTGGGATAGCCGCCTTAAAGTTTTGTTCGCCATAGTCCCCGTGTCACCCTCTGAAATAGGGGATAAACGCAACGTTAAACAGGTAGTTTTTATATATATATATATATATTATATATAATACTATATATTTATATTTATATATATATATATAATATATTATATTTATATATATATATATATAATATATATATATATCATATATATATATATATATATATATATAATAATTATATTTATATCTCATCTCTTGCAAAATTTTCACTCAAAATAAATTTTCACTACAAGCATACATTATAAACAAAGGTTAATTATCTATAGTTGCTCACTGCTAATGCCAAGCTCTACAATGTTAATTAGCTTTTATGGAATTTAGATATTCACAGCATTTCTTAAACTGTTTATCTGACCTTATAAATATAATTAAGTCTTTAAAATTTTATGTTGCTATTAACTTATGAATCAGTTTATTTAATTAGAAAACAAAACTTACTCCCCAATACAATAGTCCTGTTCAATGCAATAGTCAACCAAAATTTCAACAACATCATCTCTATGAGCTTTTTCAAGTTGTTTATGTATTTCATAATTTCTCAAAACAATTTTTCCTTTTGAAGTCCTTCTTAAAATTTCTTTAACATCAAAATTCTGCATTCCCATGTATTTATAATTTTAATTACATAGTAATTATATATATATTATATTATATTATTAATATACTATATATTATATACTATATAGACTACGCTAATCTTAACTATATATATATATATATATTAACATACTATATATATATATATATAGTGGGTAACATTAAATATGTAAAATTGATGATGATGATGGATGGGCGATAACCGCTGCAGAAAGAGCCATCGTATCAAAGACTATCATCAAGCTTTCTCTTCTCTGAAATATTTCTCTGTGGTTCATTATTTTGTAGTTTCCCAGGTTTTTCTAGATCAACCTCCTAGAATATAGACAATAACTACATCATCAAACTGTTGCTACCTTATTTAGTTGATTTGCCTTATTAAATTCCAATAATTGATCTTGCCAGATTAAAACTATATACTTATATATATAAGTATACTCATATATGAGTAGGGTACTACTATTCAACTATATATTATTACCTGTCTATAAACTAGTAGTTTTATTATATATAATATCTATTATTTCTACTATAATAATAAATAAGAAAACATAGTTAAAATAAAAGATCCGAAGATACTCGATATAATCCCTACTTAATATAAAATATCATTGTAAACTGTGAATATAATAATATATAGTATATATAAGTATATATATATATTATTATACTATATTATACATAAGGTATATTATATTAGTTATATATAGTATACCGCTATTATATATATATCCAGGGGAGCTGGTGACAGTGGTTTGCATGACAAGAAGAAAAAATTCAAACTTTTCTATTATGCGATCAGTACTAGAAGAGTTTCAGGAGAATGTATATGGCGAAGGCATCACACCTTTTTTTATTTGAAATAAAATTCTTTGAATTTGGTATACCCAACACTTTTCTCCAAGTTCAAAAATATTAAAATTGAACAAAAATTTCTGCGAATTTTGGAATTTTTTTTAACCATTGTTGGATACTAAAAAAAATTTATTTCTATAAAAAAGGTGTATCCTCCACAATTATACACATGCTCTGAAACTTTCGCACTGATAGGATCAATAGTAAAAAAGTTAGTATTTTTTCATGCAACACCGTCATGAACCACCATATATTTAAAATATAGTATACTATAAACTATGATAAACTTATACTATATATACTATATTGAGATACTATTATATATATATAATATTATATAATATAATATATATATATATATATAGTATTATATTTATATTAGTATATTTAGTTATAATATACTATAATATATTTATATATATATATATATACCTATATCATATTATTATATATATTATTATATTATATATTTATATATATATATCTATACTCTATTAAATATAATATAAGTATATATATAATAATTATATTATAATTTATATTATATTATATTAATAATTATAATATTATTATATATAATATATATATATATATATTATATATATATAAATATATATATATATAATATAATACTATAATTAAATATATATAGTTATTATAATATATATACTATATAAAATATATATAATTATAATATATATATATATATAATTCCCAACCGTCTGATTTGTATTTCCAAATGCTGTTGAGAAGTTTCATGCGAAGACCAAGTGGCTTAGGAATTAATTCAGCTGCAACATCTGGTGTAATATTTATCAATGTGTCCAAATCAAATTTCTCTTCTATGAAATAAATTACAATACTTATTAAATTATTAATAATTAATTTCAAATTGGGTTCATTGGTTTTGAAAATGATAAAAATAGTGTAAATACAAATAACTCAATGTCACATTAATAGACATTTAAGCAGTAATCTTCATTACAAAATACAACATAATCAAACAAACACATACTGTACAACATTCAATTAAAAGGTTCTTAAACTGCAATCAATTGCAATTTACAAGAAGCATATATTAATGATTCATAAAAAGTTTAATATGAAATATTTTATCCTCTTCACGTGATCTTCAATTGTTTTGAAATGAATTTTCTGAAAATTGAAAAATTTAGTTATGTTTGATACAGCATTTATTTCTTTATTTTTCTGTATAGAGCTAGTTTTTACACAACCTATAATAGATATATATATAAATATATAATATATAATATAGTTAACTATATATATATACTATATAGATATATATTATTTATATATATTGATATTAATATATATATATATATTCCCTACCACTCTCAATTAAATAAAACACTATATATATTATACTATAATATATGTCTATATTATATATTCTATATATAATATATATTATATCAGGTATAATATAATTATATACTATATATATTACTATATATACAGATAAGGGTTGTATTAGGTAATATATATACAATTTTAATGAAAGTAGTATATTATTTATATTATTCTATTATTTTTTTTTTTTTTTCAAAACAGAACTTCAGAAATATTTATATAGCTAAAGTTATGAACACAATCAATAATTTTCTAAATATCTGCCAAATATATTACCAGGTCCCTGCTTTGGCTTTCATTTTTTCCCTTTTCTTTTACTTTATTCAAAATAACCACTACTTTGCAAAGGTAGCCAAAGATATAAAAACTCGAGCAAATTTTTTTTTCTCTAAACGATACTACTTTGATTTTCCTTTTATCTAAAACCAAATTACAAAAATTATATTAATTTTATAATTAAGCCCACTAAATAAGTACATTAATCTTAAAAAAACGTTTACCTGACTGTTTAGAAAAGCTTTAATTTTCCTCTTCTAAAATATGAAAGCTTAGTTTTTTAAGGATCTCTTGACAATATTTCTTGCTTAATTTCTCAGTCTCTTTAATGGCTCAAGCTACTAATTCCTTTTTTTTTTGCACTCTTCCCAAGAGTATTATCCTGTTTCTTTGCACAGTTGTTTTGCTTTTTAACTGTTGCCTTATACTACTGAAGTAAGCAAGTTGCGGCGTATGACATCATCTCAATTTGTATATTACAATATATCAACTCCCATCAAATAATTAGTCTCCAAATTTCCGTTCAGCAATACATCACATTCATGCAACTAAGTTGACTTCTTCACTGCAAATCTTTCTCTGTAGACGTCATTACGCTTCTAGTCACACGAGATACCTCTCTGTACAGAACATCTCCCCATGCAAATAAGAAAAGTGAGTTACAAAGTTTTTTTTGTTTCTTTTTTGAATATTAAACCTTTTTTAAAAAAATTTTCAATGAAGTCTGAATCGGATTCAATGCTTCTTCTCAATCATCACTTTTACAGAAGTTCAAGGACACTAGGAATTGATCTCAAAAGTTCATCAATCCCTTTCGATTATACAGAGCCCGTCAAACATCAATATTTCGCTTGATGTTCAATGGAATTTTTTAAACATACACACATATTAAAATGTCTGCCAGAGTACCTTCTTAGAGAGGCATTATCTATTCGGTGACAAACCAAACTATAACTCTCTTTGTGACTGGCAATCATGTACAGAGGGGACTTCTTTTCTACTAACTCTGGATAAGTATTTGTCAAGATACATACAATCTTCTCTATAATTCTTAAAATTTCTGGAGTTTTGCATAAGCCTACCGCCAGGTGTCCTTAGTCCACCTCTTTTGCTGTTTTGACTACAGGTCCTATATTTTCTGCATTTTTATGGAATCTTTTTATTTTTATCTTTAAAACTTTAATTTTCATTAAAACTTTGACGCTCTCAACAATAATGTCCGGTTTTAGAATTCTTTTGCATATTAAAGTTTTAACCTAAGTGGACAGAGATCATATAACAAGAAGGGTGTCACATGGGTCTATCACGCGCCTGAAACTATCAATAAGAAATCCTTATCCAACTCGACGAGTATCTGCTTGAATACCCAACTTTGCATGTACATCCCAACTGCATCCTTTAAATATGATTCCCTTTCAACACTTTTGAACTTTTTCATTCTCCAATTCTTCACACGTACTTTCGAAGTCTTGGAAGCAATGGAATGGCTGTTGTTGTGGCATTTACATTTTCAACCCATCTTGTCAAACAAAATTTAGCAGGAAACTCTTCAGAGCCTGTTATTTTCATGAATGTTCCCTTTCTAGTTGGAAAATCGTTAAATAAATAATAAGAAGCCCTTAAATATTCTAATAAATCACAATTTGTAGCTTTATGACCAGTTTTGAGAGCTCCATGGACAATATGCAAAAGAGCAACTTCCAAATTCAATCAATCTTGGAGCTTCGGGACAGGTATTTAATTCTGCTTTCAACAAAGACAACATTTTCAAGTTGACATTAGGTCCATCCATTGAAATACTTGTCACTTTAATGAGGTCAACAGCTGACCCAAGCCCCTGCTTGAGATTTTCCTAAAGATTCTCAGCTCGAGTGTCGGTAAGGAACTGAGAAGTAAGATAACGAGTGGTTATGAGACCAGTAGTTAAGTCTTCAAACCTAACATGTATATCCATTTGACTTCTTTGTGCAATTTTATTTAAAGACGCCCTCAGTCATAGGATATTGATATATCTCACTATAATGATATATAATACTATTATATAATATTATATTACTATGTTTATTTATTATTAATAGAATATGAGCTAGGTAGAAGTACTAAATTGAGACTCTACTATTAATATATTATTATATATAATATTATTATATTAATTTGTAAATTAATAATAATGCCTTAGAATTAAAAACTCATATATATAAATGAGAACTAAATGAATTGCTAACAGCTTTGTTCAACAACCAGAACAATAAGAAATTAGATCGAGGCTGGCAGTAACACACAAGTCCACTTTTCTTTGATAAAATAAATATGAAATTCAATTCAAATTATGATAAACTATTCGTAAAACAATGTTTTCAATTTAAAAATTTGATTTATTTTCTTTTTTTTGGACACAATAGGATCTTTAATATTCACGCCCACTATATATACTAAAATGTCAACATTATTATGAACATTAAACATTAGAAAATATAGAGACCAGTAAAGAAGCACACAGGGCCTATCGAGACCACGTCCCAGTCAACGTCATCTAACAATCATGCGTCCTCATGCAAATCCACAAGCAACCGCTAGGCTTGTTCAAATTTTATTGTAACTAAATGATCACCAATGTTGGCTTTAGTCAAAAAAGAAGAAAAAATAAAATGATATAATATGATACCCAAACCATCCATCATAGCCTTGAGCAAATTAAGTTATGTCACTACATGCAATCATAATATTAAGACTACTTGTATAAAAGCCCGCACAATTTGGCCTCGTCTAGATATACTATATTATGATACTCAACCCATCCATATACCTATCCAACCCTTTCTTAAATGTTGCAATCGATTATATCAACATCCTCTTGTGGCAAACCATTCCAAAAATTTAACTACCCTATTACTAAAAGAATTCTTTCTTATTACTCAAGATGGCATGCTTTCTTCTTAATTTTCTTATTATGCCGCTGGTCTTCCGTCCGTGCTCTACTATAAGAGAATTTATTGGCCTCTGTATTATCAATAGATGTAAATATTTTCTAGACTTGTATCATGTCGCCTTTCTGAGAAATCGCTTTCTACGAAAACATTCCTACTACTCAGCCATCTTCCTAAATAGTTTACCGCTCGAAACCCAGAAATCTCCTAGTTGCTCTACGGCTGCACTCTCTCTAGCATATCTTAAGTCTTTCTTTAAGATAAGGGGCCAGCTGTTGCACGAGCTACTCCTATAACAGGGCCTAACATAAAGCTATTATTAGAGAAGTTGTTACTGTATAGACTGTCGCCTTGCTCTTGAAAACAAAACATGGCGATTTCATTAATGTCCCTAGCCAGCTTATTAGCTGTGTATTCCTTGCTTGCATAACACTGATTAGCTTACTTTCAAATTACTGCTTATAATCACACCTAAATCTTTTCTTGGTCCACAACTCAAGCCAATCCCCTTCATATCATGTTTAAAACTTTTTTTGAGTAACCTAGGTTGAAGAACCTTAACTTTTTACTATTAAAATTCATTTGCCACTTATCTGCTCACCCACAGAAGTTATCTAAAGAATCATCTTTGGTAATCTTATACATCCTTCCACTTTCCTCAACTGGGTGGCACTCTCTGGTATCATCTGCAGAACTTAGAACCCATTGGCATTTTAGTCCCTGGTCTCCAATCCATTTTATATATATGAGGAACGAATTATGGGCCATCCCAGCACTGGATCCCTGTGGGACTAAACACCAGTCTTCACTATTTTCCATGATTATTTATTGCCATTTAGTTGTACCACACTGCTTTCTATCCACAACCACTCTTTAATCCAACCAATGTACCACTCCACCTATATGACATTGCAATATTGACTTCTTCTTCATCAGCCTTCATGTGGGACCTTATCATAAGCTTTGTAAACGTCCTAAATATATAATATCAATGCTCTCCTTCTGTCAATACAGTACATAATAGGTATTCCATAAATTCTTAAAGTTGTAGACATGAACCTACCTTTTCCTGAAACGTGCTGGTAGTCCATACAATTACCTTGTAAATCCTTCTAAATATCTTTCTCCTATAATGAACTTTCCAGCACACTTTCCAGAACCTTTACAACCCAAATCTTCCGCTAACTGGATTAATATAATTTCCCAAATCTTCCTTACTTACCTTTCTATAAATAGGAACAACATAATCTCTATTCTTCCAGTCCTCTAGGTACCTTCACCATAATGTTATACTGACGCTTAAATCAAATACAGTGCTTTGTATATGGCTGGTACTACCCTCCTTAAGATTTCTACACCCTACCATATATCCATCAGGCCTGCAGCTCTTACTTGGATACCATATGGTCTATGTAGAGCGTTTAAATAATCTTTACAATTAATCATAATTCAATTCTGTAAGTTCTTTATCTTGTAGCTGCATACAAGAACTATTAGTCCTCCAAACTAATTATCTCTCTTTCCTCAGTAAATACACTGAGGCAACATAGCATTGAGAAGATGTTGACCACCTCCTTATCTCGAAACTTACTAAAATTCTTCATCAATTTTAATTTCCACAAATGTCCATTCTGTACTTTTTATTTTAAAAACTAAAAAAACTTCTTCAGGTCCTTATTCTATTCCTTGCTAAATTAATTCTGCTCTCTCTTTTACTTTCTTATGGACTGGTTAAGTTCATTTCTATTTTTCCTATAATTTCTACAGTTCCCCTATTACTACCCGTGAATATTTTAAAAACATCTAGACGGCTTTCATTAATTTTCTCTCATCTCCCTATTCCACCAAACAGTTTTCTCTTTGTCACCCTAATGTTTATCTTAAAACATACTGACTGAATATCCATTAAAATTTGCTTAAAAATGTTCCCACATGAATAAACACACGCCTATTTTGGTCTTTAAAACTCTATATTGCCCAGTCAGTTGTAACTAAGGCATGCTCTCAGAAAGATTGGATTAAAATCGCCTATTTCAGTAACATTATGAATCTTTTCTTTTATTAACTTTGCATATTGGGCCCAAGATATCACATTCAATATTAATTTAATTATTAGGTCACTAAGTCCTAAATTCTCCTGAACTCTAACCTCATCCACATACTTTCATTGTTAGTTAATATTAAGTCTAATAGTGCATCATGTCTTGTGGGCTATGAACCATCTCTGGCTCAAAAAGTTATCTAGTATAAAGGACTCAATTTTAATACAGAAGTAATCTATGGTCCATTATCAGAACAAGGAAATATCGCTATTTGAATCCTGGAAAAATGTACAAATCACCCATTATAGACTATACCTTGTTCTTACTGTGGCATGCGTCTCAATTTCTTTCAATCATTTCGCGTCTACATTCTTAGACTCTGGCCAGGAGGTCTGTTGAAAAGATGCCCCTAATTCTATAGTGACCTTATTAACATCAGAGGATTACTCTAGCCCACGAGGGCTGTGAATGCAATATATGATTATTTTGAAAGTCAGTCATTAATCTAACAATTGAATATTGCTTTTAACATAAAGTGCCACCCTTCTTTCCTCTCTACGCTGGTATAAATAATGTGAATATCCATCTATTTCATATCCTGAAAGGAGTCTCCATGTAAATTCTTCATTAACCCCATGCTTCAGTTTATGCAAATAATGCTCAGATTCTCAATTTATAGTATAACTAAGCCGCCATTTCTTTTTTATTTCTAAGGGCTAATGGACATTTGTGTAAAAGCCTTTGATATTCGAAATGCTCTGCATTTTTTATTGCTATCCATCAATTTTTTGACCTGTAACACATCTAAGTTTATTTATTTCTCACACATTCCCGTTACCATTCACCGAGGATTATTGTGGATCGAGATTTATGGCGTCATAACCTACCAACTTTAGCTATGTTTTTGATAAACATTCTCCAAAACTGAGGTGTACGCTACGAAAAGCCAACACCTTTTAATGACTGCAGTGAACTCCATCCTGCTGGCAAAAAGAATCTTTATCGCAGAAATTCTCTCCAACAATCCAAAAATCTAATATTTTCTGAAAAGACATAATTTCCTAACCCTTTCATTTACACCTAAAGCTCTACTCCCATCCTGACCTGCACCGTGCGCCGCTCCCACCTAGGTAAAAATTCCAGAAATCAATGCACCTTCATGTCATAGCTTTCATTCTTCTGAATCCAACTATGTAAAATGTGAACATATCATTTATATGTTTTGAGATAATTTTTTTTCTTAATAATGTAAAGTGTAAGTAAAAGTTTTATAATATAAATGTTCAAAAATTATGATATTATATTATAATAATAATATAAAGTATGCACATTTTTGTAGAATGGCATTTTTATTAATATTATTATACTTAGCATTTATTATTTATTTACTTACTTTCATTTCAAGATACACATACAATTTCAAATGACAAAAAATATTTATAACCTTTTTAATAGGTATAAAATAATAAAAACATAATTTCTTTTCTACGCTTGGTATATAAATCAGATCGATTTTCTTCAAATTTCATATAATTTATATTTTTTTTCTATATTTGATACAGTTTTTCCAAATCATATCTGAAAATACACTAACTAAAACCTTAAGACAATTCCCCTAATTTTTTATAGGATTGACCTTAATAATTCTTAATTGGTTGTTTTTAATCGCATTTTTTTTATTTTTTGATAGTTTTAAGTGTTTTAATAGATTTGTTTAATAACAGGTATTGTTGTTGTTATTTTTTAACTGTGTTTTGATTATTTTAAAGTGATTGTTGTTTTTTTTTTTGATTAATTTTTTTATGTTAGGTTAAAATTTTTTTCAAAGTTTTATTTGTCAGATTAGGTTTAGTCACGGCTAGGTTAAGTTTTAATAGGTTTAGGACTTAATTTTGATTTTTATAAATTTTATTTAATACATTTGCAGTTATACTGTCGCAAAAATTTTTGAAAAATCGGAGGTTGAAGCCTTTATCTACAATAATTATAATTTTTAACATTTAATAATATACAATGGAGTAAAACGTTGCTAAAAATCTGGTTAAAGGCATTTTTTACACTTAAATTTAAGTTTATCTTTAATTTAATACATATTTGCAGAGATTGTGCAAATTTTTGAAGAATCGGCAGGATAGGCCCTTTACTAAACAATTACCATAATATTATATACTATATTAATATTATAAATATATATTATAATATTATATTATTATTAATATTATATATATAGTATATAATTATAGTATAATTATTAATTTATAAATATATATAAATATATATATATATATTATATATCTATTAAATTAATATATATTATTATATTAATTAATTGTATATATAATATTTATTATTATTAAAATTACTAGTATATCTATATTATTGGATTTTGTACAGCTTTTATATGGGAGCCACTATTTTATAGGAATACGGGGCTACTTTGAACTGTAATAATTCGGCCAAATGTTTAAGGTAAGGTGAGGAAATTTTAAACATTATTATGAAAATATAAAATTTTTCACTTCAGTGAAGCCATATAAGTGACTATTCCAAGTAGTCTATTTTTAGATTATTTTTTTTTAATTTTTAATAATCTTTTATTAAATAATATTAAATCAATAACTCTTGACTATATTTTAATAGAATTTAATCAGATACGTGCAAGACACATCATATAAATCATGATTAATGTAATCATTTGTACACACACTTTTTTTGTTGTACGATTCAGTGGTGGTTTGGAAACTAGTGTGGTTCTCGATTTACCATGTAAAAATATGACTAACAGAATTTGAAATTTAATGTAAAAGATAATTAAAATCTACCGAGTCATATTGTTCCAAGTAAAGCTGCAGGTCCTGATGGTATATTATATAGGTAGAATTCTAAAAGAGGGTAGTAGCAGTATTGCAAAGAGAAAGTATTTGATTTTTAATACTAATAGAATACCTTATTAATTTAGTGAGGTACCAGATGAATGGAAAAACTTGCATTAGTTGTGCCTTATGGTGTGAATAAGAAAGGTAGTTAATGGAGAATTTGGGATATTTAATAAGGCCAGTTTAAGCTTAACATCTTCTGGTCGTGAAATAAATTTTGTGGAGAGAAGTTTACTAGTAAGGAAGTGTTATATAGGAGGGATAAGTCAGATTTTTGGATAAGAATATTACCAATTACGGGTGTTATTATTGATCTTCATACCATCGACAACATTGCGGTTCATGTATTAAACAGAGAGAATAACTATGTGAGAGGAAATGTATCTAATGTCAAACACACAAGGCTCTTTTAGAATTTATGATTATGTTTTACTGTTTGGAATTGAACTGAAGTAGATTACCGCTCTGCATCAATTTATTTATATTCAATATGTCCAGCAAAGCCCTTTGAATAAAGTTCCACGTTAAAATGGTCTGATTAAAAGTTATTGCCAATGTGTGATCATAAGATGTGATTTGGTACATGGTTTTTGCGCATTTAAGAGTTGGTTGTATATATAGAAGGAGCAGTGTGATAATTAACGAAATTTTTGGCAATATAAGTCAGCTATATCGGGACACCTGAGATAAGAGTGTGTGTCTCTACAAGGTTACATGTAACTCGCGACCATTACTGTTCCTACAGTTCTATTAAAAGTGAATTTTAGTATTCTGAGGTCTAAAAATGTAACGCAATTTCTAAGTTTTTTGCAGTGATGATTACCAAGAGTAGGCAACTTCAATTTGGAAATAATTAGATGGAATGCTATAAAGATTTCACCCAAAGACACTTGGACTAAGCTTCTTGTGATTGGAGCGATCAGTGGCAACTGAATTTTAATAGCTAAAAAGTGTTAAAGGTTCTTCACTTAGGTTACTCGAATAAAGGGTCTTTAGATCTATTGATCAATGATATGGTGGATTGGTCTCGAGTAATGTAGACCAAATGATAAAAAGTGATTATGTAGGTGTGCATTATTAATAAAGCAAGTAATCTCAAAGTGTTGGCTACAATCTGGTTTATGGAAGCAAGAATTTAGAGCGCAAATAAGAATAACTTAGGTATATGTTATAAATCGTATATGTTTTTACAGAGTACAGAGAAGTGTTATCCAAATAAGCCTATACAATAGCTATGTGTGATACGGCAGTATTAGAGTATTTTTTGCAACAAGTTGGGCCCCTTGTAAGAAAAAGACATAGTAATGCTTGAAAGAGTGCTAGCGTAGAGCAACAAGGATGATTCTGGGTTTAACTTAAAAATGGCATGTAATGACAGAAAGACCCTTCAACAAATGGTTGTGCTTATTATTTTTCAAGCCCAATGGCCGCTTATGTTAGAGTTGAGCGTGTAGGGTTCTGTATATTAAACATTGACTCAAATATAAAATACATATATAATACTACAGAAATAAAAGTTTCATCCATAAAAATATGCATATTTACCTTGTACTCCTACCTATCATATTATATCTTACTATATTATTTTATTTATATATAAATATATTATATTATATATATATATAATATTAATATATATAATATTATAATAATATATATTATAATATATATATATATTCATTATATATATTATATATTATATATATATATATATATCATAATAAAAATTATTATTTATATATATAGTATTAAAGGTTCTTTTCGGACTAACGAGTTGTCATTATCGATTTTATAAATTTATATCGATTATTTTAGTAAACTAAACAATTTAATTTATATGTCTTAAATTTAAGAAGGAAATTATTTGACTATTTCTTTTAATATCTCCTCAAATAGGTAATTTCCTTTATTTTTTTTTCTCCACATCTGTTCGTATAAATATGATTGCAACATTAAACGACTAACTTTTTCTTTAGTGTTAATATCTCTTACTAACTTTATTAAAGACATCTTTCATAAATAGCAACTATAGTAAGAATAAATTCACTAATAGACACTGTGAGAAATTAAATTAAACAAATTGATTCTATTCTAAACTCAGCCGAAGAAAAAATAAGATGAAAGTAAATAAATTATTTTAAATGCTCGAATGCGAATGTTATGCAAATATATTTTAATATATGGTAATATTATTGATATTATAATATAATCGATTATCGTTGTGGGGAGTCTTACCACCGAAAAGGAACTATATTATTATACTAAGATAATATATTATATTATAGTTAGTATAATATATATATTATATATTATTTGTATATATATATTATTATATAGTAGTAATAAAATATATATATATACATTATATTATGTACTATATATATATATTATATTATATATATATAAGGTCAGAAGTTTAAATGGCTTGGGTCATGTTTTCAAATCGAATCAAAAACTGCCCTATTAAGTTTTTCAGAAATTCCAGGAATATTTTTCAGAATATTACTTAAAAAACACTCTATCTTTCTTCATTGAGTTAAAGCACCACAAATTTTTACATTCAACATTTAATTATTTTGTTGTCAAATTATTATTATATATAATTATATTATTATATATATATATTTTAATAATATTATAATATATATTATATATATAATTATGAGTATATATTATATATATAATATATTATATATGTAATATATATAAAGGGGGTATATTATATATAAGGTACACTTATAAAAATGAGTACGAGAGAGAGAGAGCGAGACGAGAGAGAGAGAGAGAGAGAAACTACATTACCTTCAAATTACAGGAAAGCCAAATACATATTTGGAATCCACGCGTTTTAAAGCCTTATTACCTAGAAGTAAAAAAAAATGGTAATCTTCGAAAAGTACGATACACTACAGACAAAACACACATGAATATTTGGAATCAGCGATTTTAGGGGGCTCGAGCCCGACGGGGAACCCAGAGGGGGACGTTTTCCATACCACCGTAGGGGAGGGGCGGGAGGAACCCTGCGACACCCAAATACCAAATGAAGCGGGGGTTCCGGAAACCCTCCCCGGAGGGAGGGAAATCGAAGTCCCCACCCCGTCGTCCACCTAGAGGCGAGAGACGCGACCCCGACCATCTCGATATACGGGGAATTTCATAATTTAATATAGAAAATACCATTTTAATCAAAAAAAATAAAATATAAATTTACATATAATAAGTCTTTCTACGCTGATTTAACAAATTGTTTTTTCTAAGTGTCGAATACTTTTCGAGAAATACAATTTTATTTTACATTGTGGTAATTAAGCTATAAACGCTGATTCTATAGTAATGTATTGGTCTTGTTGGTAATGTAGCTCTCTCTCTCTCTCTCTCTCTCTCTCCTCTCTCTCTCTGCTCTCTCTCTCTCTCTCTCTCTTCTCTCTCTCTCTCTCTCTCTCTGCCTCTCTTCTTCTCTCCTCTCTCTCTTCCCTCTCCCTCTCTCTCTCAAATACTAAATACGCTAAAGTAAAACAAATTTATATTATAATATATATATTAATATATATATATATATACTTAGGTATAGTGAGTATATATATATATTAGTTTTATATATATATATATATATATAATATACATAAATTAAAATATAAAAAAATTAAATTAAATAATTAATATAATTATATTAATATTATTATTTTAAAATTTTAATTATTGTGAAAAAAAAAGTAAAATGAAAAATTTTTTGAACTTCACAAATTTCTTGCTGATTTATTTTAAAATATGTAAATAGAATTTATTTCTTACCGTTAAAACCATTCCCGTTAAAAATAATTAAATTTCATCTTTCGGCGTAATAAAAAAAATGACCAAGGAGTTTAGACTTGTATCGCTAATATATAATATTATATATATTATATATAGATAGAGAGGTATATAATATCTATTAATATATATATATATACTATATCATTTATATATTATATATATATATATCTAGAGGTATTTCTACAGGGGGCTCTGTCCCCTGTACCCCCGCCTATGAGCTGGTTAGATGATAGTATATATATCATATTAATATATATATAGTAGT
>JABUQX010062059.1:0-10000 GCA_015478945.1 Trachelipus rathkii
AAAGAATCAGAGGTAGGAGTGAGGTAGCAAGGGATGGTGTTAAATAATGGGATGAAGAGATGGTATCACCACCCTATTTATATGGTTGATTGGTTCCCAGTGTTGGCTGCTGAATCCAATAATACCGGGATAAAGTCAGGCAGGTGTGTAAAAGGAGGGGTTTGAAAGTAAACGTAGAATAGAGAGTAAGGTTATGGTTTTGAGGTGAGGATAGTTCTCTGTGTAAAGTGAGATTATGTTAGATGGTGAGCAGCTGGAACAAATGTCTGAGTTCAAATATTTAGGATATATGGTGGATGAAAGGGAACGGGTGATGATGCAGAATGTAGTATGAAAGTTGTGAGATGGAAGGAAGATGGCTGGTGCAATTAAATCCTTAGTGGATGCAAAGGGAATAATAAGTCTTGAGTGTGCTAGGGTCTTACATGACGGTATGCTATTACCTGTGCTAATGTATAGTAGTGAGACTATGGTCTGGAATAAGAGGTACAGATATAAAGTATAGATATAGAACTTCTGCTGGGGCTACACGATATTTTGATGGGTTGCTCCTGGGTTACAGGAGCAACCAACCAAAATCAAGCCACGCCGACATGGGCACAAGATGCTTGTTGCGATAAATTTGCAATAATAAGACGATGAAATTTCACTCGCACCAGGACTCGAACCATCGACAACAGCGTCGCCGTTAGACAATGTACAGGAGGCTCTACCACTAGTCCGATGCGCCTCCCCAAAAAAGAAGGCATCTCGGAAGATTTCAAATCTCCTGCTTCGATATCACTGCTTTGAAACTCGCTACATATTTAAATCCATAGAAGGGTGCTTTTTAACCCCCTACTGGGGCTACACAGCATTCTGCTAGTTTGCTCCCGTGTTACAGGAGCAACCAGCCAAAGTCAGGCCACGCCGACATGGGAACATCATTCTTGTTGCGATAAATTTGCAATAATAAGACTAAGAAAAATTTCATTCGCGCCAGGACTCGAACCGTCAACAACAGCGTCACCGTTATACAATTTACAGGAAGTTCCACCACTAGTCCGATCCGACACCACAAAAAAATAAGGTATCTCTTTACAGTTTTCAAGTTTCCTGCTTTGATATCACTGCTTTGAAACTCGATACTTATTTAAATCCATAGAAGGGTGGTTGGAACCCCTGCTGGGGCTACACGGCATTCTTCTGGGGTGCTCCTGGGTTACAGGAGCAACCGACCAAAGTCAAGGAACGCCGACATGGGCACAACATGCTTGTTGCGACAAATTTGCAATAATAAGACGAAAGAAAAATTTCACTCGCGCCAGGACTCGAACCATCGACAACAGCGTCGCCGTTAGACAATGTACAGGAGGCTCTACCACTATTGCGATCCGCCTCCCCAGAAAAAGAAGCATCGGGAAGTTTTCAAATTTCTTGCTTCAATACTGCTTTGAAAATCGATATTTATTCAAATCCATTAAGGGTGGTTGGAACCCCTGTTGGGCTAAACGGCATTCTGTTAGTTTACTCCCTGGGTTACAAGAACAACCAACCAAAGTACAGGCCACGCCGATATGGGCACAACATGCTTGTTGCGACAAATTTGCATTAATAAGACGAAAAAAAATTTCACTCGCGCCAGGACTCGAACCATCGACAACAGCGTCGGTGTTAGACAATGTACAAGAGGTCAAACCACTAGTCAGATCCGACACCCCAGAAAAAAAAGGTATTTCGTTACAGTTTTTAAGTTTCCTGCTTCGATTTCACTGCTTTGAAACTCGATACCTATTAAAATCCACAGAGGATGGTTGGAACCCCTTCTGGGGCTACACGGCATTCTTCATCAGGGGTGCTCATGGGTAACAGGACCAACCGACCAAGGTCAAGGTACGCCAACAGACGCACAACATGCTTCTTACGACAAATTTGCAATAAGACGAAAAAAAAATTCGCTCGCCCCAGGACTCGAACTATCGACAACAGCGTCGCCGCTAGACAATATACAGGAGGCTCTACCACTACTCCGATCCGCCTCCCTAGAAAAGAACGCATCTCGGAAGTTTTCAATCTCCTTCTTCAATATCACTGCTTTGAAACTCGACTACTTAAATTCAACAGAAGGGTGATTGGAATCTTTGCTGCGGCTACACGGCATTCTTCTGGGGTGCTCCTGGGTTACAGGAGCAACCGACCAAAGTCAACGAACGCCGACATGCGCACAAGATGCTTGTTGCGATAAATTTGCAATAATAAGACGAAAAAAATTTCACTCGTGACAGGACTCGAACCATCGACAAATGCGTCGCCGTTAGACAATGTAGAGGTGGCTCTACCACTAGTATGATCCACCTCCCAGAAAAAGAAAGGAGGCATCTCGAAAGTTTTCAAATCTCCTGCTTCGATATCTTTCTTTGAAACTCAATACTTATTTAAATCCACACAGAAGGATGGTTGGATCCCTTGCTGGGGTTACATGGCATTCTTTTCATGTGTTACAGGAGCAACCGACCAAAGTCAAGGAACATGCGCACAATATGCTTGTTGAGACAAATTTGCAATAATAAGACGAAAAAAATTTCACTTGCGCCAGGACTCGAACCATCGACAACAGCGTCGCCGTTAGACAATGTACAGGAGGCTCTACCACTAGTCCGATGCGTCTCCCCAAAAAAGAAGGCATCTCGGAAGATTTCAAATCTCCTGCTTCGATATCACTGCTTTGAAACTCGCTACATATTTAAATCCACAGAAGAGTGGTTGGAACCCCCTCTGGGGCTACACGGCATTTTCAGGGGTGCTCATGGGTTACAGGAGCAGCTGACCAAAGTGAAGGATCGCCGACATGCGCACAACATGCTCGTTGCGAGAAATTTGCAATAATAAGACGAAAAAAATTTCACTCGCGCCAGGACACGAACCATCGACAAGAGCGTCGCCGTTAGACAATGTACAGGAGGCTTTACTACTAGTCCGATCCGCCTCTCCAAAAAAGAAGACATCTCGGAACAGTTTTCAAGTCACCTGCTTCGACATCACTGCTTTGAAACTGTACTTATTTAAATCAATAGAAGGTTGCTTGGAACCTATATATATATATATATATATATATATATACTACTATATATATAACTCTATAATATATATATATATATATATATATATATAACCCTATATATATATACTATATATAGGCCGAAATCACTTCGACAGTCATAGAATGGGGGTAATTAGAGCACTTTCCTCGTAGTTGATTTATTGTGATAGATAGATGACAATGACAAATATGATTTTTAGTAAATAATTGGATAAGTAATAGATGGGCATTTATCAACGTTGGCACTGTTAAGAATTACACAGACTAACTAATAAGATAATGCACTATTTCCCTATCCTAAATAGACCTGCCGGCCTTTGGTTAAATCTAACAACATTTGCAGGGCACCCTCACACTATGAGGTTCTCTACGATACTCCCGAGGTGAGTTGGCAGCGTCCTATCTGGACCCAGGCACCAATCACAGCCTCGCTTGTTTGGCACGACCTTCCTTTTGAGAAGGAAAAGAGACGCCAAACACTTGACTTTCAAATAATGTACATTATGTAAGTATGAAGCAGACCACCATTAATGCAAAGTGATATGCAGAGACTTGCAATAGCCTCTTACAGAGATGCATACACTCTAAGACACTGCATGCTATTGTCTTACAAGGATTCCCTAACGTAATTTTGGCTTAGAACTGGTGGCCCTCGAGTGCAAAAAAGGATTGTCGGACTCAGTAAATCAAGGTGACGCCTTGATTTCTGTATCCCCCGACATCCTTTCTCACACCCAACCTTTCTGATTAATAATTAACATAATGGAGGAAAGAGGAAGGAAAGACAGAAGCACTAATTAGAAAAAGGAGAAAGAAAACTTCATAAAAATATGGGCTCGTATACGACAGGTTATAAATTACACAGGTAAATTCTTCGTCAGTAATACTTAATTCCTCCGTATTTTTTTCAACTTTCTAACTCTTTTTTGTCGTCTTCGTTTTTCTCGTTTTGCATTTACTCTTCAGTGTCACACTCTCAAAGGCGAGATTAATGTTTCCATCATTTATTTAATAGAATTTTTAAGGAACCTTTCCGGTAACTTCGTATTAACCTTTTGTTTTCTTTTAAATGCATTCAAGATTCAGTAATTCACATCTGCAAGTCTTCCTTTGAATTGTAATCAGCAAAATGATATTCCTATCCTCTTTCTTCCTATGTATTATTATCCGTTCTATTTTGGATGTTCCATTTGAATGTCGTTTGGAAGCTTCGCTCTAATTGGTCAGTTGCTGATGGGAGGACCAATCACAGGGTCCGTATGAGACCTGTTGTTGTTGTTGTTGTTGTCCAATAGATGGCGTTTTCTAGGTGACGGGCAAGGAGAGATTTTGGTTCGTTTTTGGAGGAACGATTGTCCTTGTATATAGAGAGAGTGTTGCTCTCTGGTGGGCATTCTTTTCTTTTAGTTCGTAGATGCTTACACTCTTAATATTTTCTGATCATTTTAATATTATAGGAAAGATTTTAGGCTACGAGAGTAAGCTGTTTGAAAAAAAGAAAAAGGGAATGATCTTAGGCTAACATGCATAACAAATTTTGAGTCATAAATTATACTTTTTAAAATGTGCCTTTCGCTATACAGTTTTGAATTTGTATTTATTCCTACGCTGGTGGCGCGTCGCTGGCGGTTACATGTACATTGAATATAATTGTAGCAGGTCTCGTTAAGAGCTCTGTTTGCTTTGACAAATGTTTTCTTTAATAAAATTTTAATCAGCTTTGATAAAAAAAAATTATATAATTTTCTCTAAAATATAAAATATCTTTTTACATGTAAATGATTTATGAAATGATATTAAAAATGTTTATTTTCCTCTATATAAATTCAATATATTTTTAGAAATATTTTAGTGACCCATTTCAATTCCATTTTTCAATTCCATTTTCTATCGTTCTGAGGGTATTCCTCGAACTTTCAATTTTGAAAAGTCGTTTAAAATAAATCACAGTTTAATTTTCAGCAAATACATTGATCCTCGAAGAAACTTTCTAATTTTTAATAAGATCATAAGCATTCAACATAATAGTTATTTTTGATGGTAATTTTATTAGGGATGGAAAGATGATATGTAATTTTTCTATGTTGTTGTAAGATAAAAAAAAAGATTTTGAAATTCATGGAAACGTGATAATTCCGGCTACTCCTTATCATGAATTCAGAGCTGCCGTCATACCTTTGTCTCCATAAATTTCTCTCTCCTTTTTTTTTTTTTTTTTTTTTTTTTTTTTTTTTTTTTTTTTTTTTTTTTTTTTTTTTTTTTTTTTTTTTTTTTTTTTTTTTACCTTTTCCTAAACTCTTTCCGCCATTCCCCACTCGTCAGCTGGGATAGCGGAACAGCCTATTCAAAAGTTTGCCGCGCGATATCGCTAGGATTGTACAGAGTCATTTTTTTTTTTTTAAAGAACAATTTATTTGATATATTTATCATTTTTATTTTAGTAACAATTTTTGAGGAATTTTTAATTGAATTTATTACTAAATTATGAAGTAACTTTCATCTTAAATTTATTATTTATTTATTTTGATCTTTGTTAAATAATAATTTGAGCAGTTTGCATATTTATTTTATCTAGCGTTGGATGGCAACTGAACGGTTGGAGTCATTGGCTGTTTGAAATTTTTAGCTACAAGAAAATCTTTTCAGGAATATCCTATAATAATTTTCACATATAAATAAATGTATAATTTTCATGCAACACGAGATATTAGAAATATAAGATAAAAACCTTACCAATTTTTGGAAACCTTTAATTTACATTTTGCCGTTTTTGGCTTTACTTTTTTTCTTTGAAATAACATTTGTATTATTTGTAACATTTTTAACTCGATTACTTTTATCTGAATTTTAGTTGTTATTTTTAACCCAAGATGGCGCATGCAGAAGCCATTTACAAAGATTTTACGGGTGTCTGTTTCACAGTATCACAATTTTTCCACTTTATTGTTCATTTACGATGTCCGCACATTTATCACTATTGTTCATTTTTATTATTTTTATTTTTATTTTTATTATTATTATTATTATTATTATTATTATTATTATTATTATTATTATTATTATTATTATTATTATTATTATTATTATTATTTTTATTATTATTAGTAGTAGTAGTAGTAGTGGTTTTAGTAGTAGTAATAATTTTTGATTTCAGATTTAAAGTGTTTTTAATTTTATTCATTGAGATATTTACTTAGCACTAAGATGTTCTGGTTGAAATTTCTTTTAAAGTATTTACTCACTACTCTCTCTTTGATGCTGGAGGGAAAAGGGGTTTGAGATGTGCTTGGGGAGAAACTCGCTTCATTTTTTTCTTTACAGTGGGACCCAATTTTTTCGTGGATTTGTGCAGATGATGGTGGTATTCCATATGCTGTTCTTCGTTTTTCTTTATTTTTATTTTCTAATTTGTGTTTCTGCACAAAGTGTCGCCCAGATAGGCGAGTGTGTGTATACTTACACATGATGAGATTTTGTGGAGATTTTCGTACACCGTTGGGGGTAGTCTTTTTAGAAAAAATTCTTTCACTAAAGCAGGTTCTCTATTGAGGAGATTTCTCGCTGTTTCTTCACCAATGGACTCTCTCAGACGAGAGAGGAATTTGCTTGGGAGCTCGTTGTCGCGCAATTTTATTTGTGTGACGTCACGTAGGTTTTGATCTTCTGATATGGAGTAGGTTCTTCTGATTGTTTTCACCAATTCTTTATAGGTGTTATTTTTGATTGGCGTTTTGACTGTGGCTAATAAATGAATTGGGAGCAATGGTGCTATTAATCTCAATTTTTCTTGGTCACTTTTTATTTCATGAAGTTTGAAGATATTTTTCACCGCTTTTATCCAAATTTGTACATTATTTTCAAGAAAATTTGGAAGTATGATTGAATGCGCAAACTTGCTTAGTGTTTCGCGGGAAGAAGGTGGCGGGATTTTCAACTCAGCCTCTGATGACGAAACAGAAGGGCCTGCCTCCTCATGCGAGGGGGAAGTTCGTTGGGGGATTGGAGATCTTTCTTTCCCTCTTTTAAGAGTGGGTTTCGCCTTCGTTTTAAAGCTTAATTTCTTTTTTGTTGACACCATTTCTATAGCCCGTTGTTCTTGACTGGCCTTTTGGCGTCGCTTTGAGTCAACTGTTTGGCGTTGATTTTAGGCCTAAATCGAGAGCTTGAATTTTGAATTTTCGCTTTCGAAGTAATAACGACTTTCTTTCCTTATTTTAATGAGGTTAATAAGGAGCTTTTTCTTCACGTTATTAATTTTGACTCAAATAATTTATTCACTTTAATCCAACTATCACTATTTTAACACTGAACTGACGAGAGAAAGTACCGGATTTTTTTTTTTTTTTTTTTTTTTTTTTTTTTTTTATTTATTAATGTATCTGACTCCAATTAGGGGGTTTAGCCCCCTGTCGCTCTGGGGTCACCAAAATGACGTCTAGGCCGAAATCACTTCGACAGTCATAGAATGGGGGTAATTAGAGCACTTTCCTCGTAGTTGATTTATTGTGATAGATAGATGACAATGACAAATATGATTTTTAGTAAATAATTGGATAAGTAATAGATGGGCATTTATCAACGTTGGCACTGTTAAGAATTACACAGACTAACTAATAAGATAATGCACTATTTTCCTATCCTAAATAGACCTGCCGGCCTTTGGTTAAATCTAACAACATTTGCAGGGCACCCTCACACTATGAGGTTCTCTGCGATACTCCCGAGCGTGAGTTGGCAGCGTCCTATCTGGACCCAGGCACCAATCACAGCCTCGCTTGTTTGGCACTTGGCACGACCTTCCTTTGAGAAGGAAAGAGACGCCAAACACTTGACTTTCAAATAATGTACATTATGTAAGTATGAAGCAGACCACCATTAATGCAAAGTGATATGCAGAGACTTGCAATAGCCTCTTACAGAGATGCATACACTCTAAGACACTGCATGCTATTGTCTTACAAAAATTCACTAAACAAATTTTTTTTATATATATATATATATATATATATATATATATATATATATATATATATATACATATACATATATATATATATATATATATATATATATATATATATATATTTTAAGTTGATGTAGTTGTGGTTTAATCTTAATCTTCTTGTACGTGATCATTGCAAAAATGTATGTACTTTGACAGCATATAATATATATATATATATATATATATATATATATATATAAATATTTTTATAGTATATATATATATATGTGTATGTGTCCACGAACAAAATTATATATATTTGAAGAAATGTTTATTTATGAACAAATTTATATGTATATATATATATATATATATATATATATATATATATATATATATATATATATATATATATATATATATATATATATATATATATATATATATATTATTTCTAAGTCATTTATTGGGGTATGCTCATGATAACACTTGGCTCGTGGTAAAAATCAGAACGTGATTCAGAATTAAAAAAAAATTAATGATTTATTTCTAACTTGATTATTCACATCAAAGTGCACACTCATCCTCGTGATTCAGATTCACAAGTATTTAAAATGAGGTCAATTTTTTCTCCAACCTTGACCTCTTTATGACCGTTTGTTGAGGATCACGTTAGGCTTTACTGCTGTTTAGTTCAATTTATATAATTAAATGTGATTTTCAATTTTCAATCTTCTTTAAAAAGAAATGTCAGGAGTAATGAGGTATGATACATTTCCGATATTTTTTTTTTATTAGTGAAAAGAAATATAGCAATAACATCTCAATGATGAGAGAGAGAGTATGATTTTAATGCTAAATGGCTTTTACTACTTATTTTAGATGATGTTTACTGTAGCTGATTCGGTAAAATGCTGTGCTAGCATTTTCTAAACCCGAAGATTGAATCCTGGTCGATCGGGAATCAAAAATAAGTCGGCGTTGTGTGGGCTAATCAACTGCAAAGCTCAAATCAATTGTTTAAATTACCGGAACTAATGTTATAATAAATCAGAGATAGCAATTCATGACAAAGATTCATTTCAACTCCTTGGATGAGAAACAGGAAGCAAGCAAGCAATTTATTTGAATGCCTCTTAGTACCAAACATTATTAGTACCCTTCCGTATTCCTTAAGTTCTCGATTGGGCTTTTTCTACCGTTTTAGAAAATTGTACCTTTTAACTAAACATAATTTTAATAAAATTAAACAAATAAAAATATTCGAAGTTATTAGTTTCTTTCAACGCATAACGACTCATGTATGAGACATTGATATCTCTACTGATACATCGTCTATATCTCATGTATTGATATTTTTACTGATATGTCTATATCTCATGCGTGGGACACTGATATTTTTAATTGATAAAACTGATATCCTATATATAGGACATCTGAAATAAAATAGTTGTGAAAATTTCAGTTGTATGATTAATTTGAAATTCAAGTCATTTATGCTTTCGAGAATTGTATCCTGTGTATATTTTATTTTTAATTTTTATTTTACAGCTATAAATTTATATACTAATTTTTATTTATATATTATATATTGTATATATTTATTTATATGTGATATAAAAATATATATATATATATATTATATATATATAATATATATATATATATATCTATATATATAATAATGAAATTGATTTTATAGTGTGAATAAAAAT
The DNA here is from genome assembly GCA_015478945.1 of Trachelipus rathkii. Lineage (NCBI taxonomy): Eukaryota > Metazoa > Arthropoda > Malacostraca > Isopoda > Trachelipodidae > Trachelipus > Trachelipus rathkii. The sequence continues at coordinate 9,740 of JABUQX010062059.1, forward strand.
ATCCGTAGTAGACATATAAGAAATTTAAAAAGAAAAAGCTTAATTCGGAAAGTGATAATTTTAACCATATACATGAATGGTGGAGAATTTTATCGTAAGTATTTTATAAAGGAAAAATTATATTATCAATAATTAACCTATTTTTGACTCATGTATATATGTTGTCATTTAACACGGTTATAAAATTAGCATAAATATATTTTTTTTAAATTAAATACTAAAATGCTATCATATTTATTATAACTTGCCTAACCAGCTTTA
>JABUQX010062059.1:25000-45444 GCA_015478945.1 Trachelipus rathkii
CCTCCGGGCAATGCCCACAACTATTCCTCCTCCCAAAACCACGTCATTCACTCATGCTATACACCCATCTCGGTTGAACCAAACTCACATTCCTTTCCTTTAAACATTATCTTACTGATACAATCCATATATATACCCGTCATAAAATGTCTGCAGTTGATTGAAATAAGATAGGGTTTGTTGAGCATTGTGGACTCAATCTAAAAAAATTATTCTTTCGTCATTTCAGCTCCAACCGAAGACGCTTTTGATCCAATCTATTTAATGACGATTGAGATCACAACAGATGAGATTTATTCGTTTCCGGACAATATTTTCATTACACCAGGAGTGGAAATTGCTCTTGGATGTCTCGCAGAAGATCATTGTCCTTCAGGACCTGTTACAGTAATATATATATATATATATATATATATATATATATATATATTTAGTATATATATATATATATATATATATATATATATATATATATATATATATATATATATATATATATATATATATATATATATATATATATCATAAGTATATGTTCGAATCCGTTTTATGAGCTTAGTGCTGAACCAAACACTAGATTCCATCATTATCATAAAAATTAATTCCTCCTACTGTCTCACAAACTTCTTAATACCATCATTATAAATGCTTGTAAGAAATGTACATAAACAATATTAAAACATTTCAATTGTAAGAAAAAAATCACAAAAAACTAAAAATCAGCATAATCAACAACACATCAAAAGACGACAAATAGAAAACAACTATTATTCCAACATGAAACTACAAACATAATCTACAAATTACGTATCTATCACACGAAGAATAGTACGAATCATACATAACATTCTGAAAAGGCAAAATAAGTATCATGAAATGTAAATAATATTCCAAATACGGAACCATTAACGGTTACATCCGAAGCACTCATACGAGCAACACTGAACTATAACCACCAAAATAATTGATACAATAAATCTCCATCACTACAATATATGTGATGTATACAGAAAATAAAAGGCGCACATATAAAACACAGCATATTTTTTCTCACACTCTTCCTGCGACTTTACTATAAGTAGTCCTCCACATACTCCTAGAGGTCGCTGTGAGTCTTCTCCTAGCCATAATATTTCGTGCTTAATACTAATTTTTTTATTTTAATTTGATATTCTTGGAACAAACTCTCGAGCTTATTGAACAAGACTAAAGCTGCTACACATATGAGAAGCTCGAAGATGATTTTTATATCAATAATTCAGATTACTACGTGTATAGAATTTCAATGAGGTCTAGTTATTATATATGAATAACGGTCGGTTTCTCAACACAGTACCATGTATTGAATCTCAAATGCACAACGTAATAATGAGTATTTCAAGCTTGATAGTATATATCAATAGATAAAAACATATTGCCTTGACTATATTAGTATAGATGACGAAGTTAATTTGTAATAATATTAGATGAGTTTTTTTTTTGAAAACTATTCTCATTACCAATATAATAAAAAGGTGAATATAAAACACTATCTGAGTTCACTAAGAGCAAACCATATAACACACCACATTATACGTCAAAAAGGAATATCTCACAAGCACACGAGTGATATATGGTAATATATAATTCCAAAAATTGAATTCTGAGCCTCACTATAGACATAAACTATACATAACCTACCCATAATACTTAATATGAAAGAAATCCATACCGTAAAGGAAGTATTACATTAATGTAGAGGCTGATAGTTTAGTCATTGTAATTCAGGTTCCTAATTTTTAGATAAACTTTACATATTAATTCAATATAAAAGTGAATGGAAAAAGCACAGAGCCATTTTAGAATTCGAAAAGGAACAAGAGTTCGTAGTGGAATCTAATATATTAAACAGATAATTTTAGGACCATACTAATTATATATATATAATATCTACATAAACTTGGCAAATGTTAAGTAATATAAGAAAGAGGCAATTATGACTAGGAGATATACTAAGTATTTATATATATTCTTTTACATAGCCAATAATAGACGATAGATCTTCGAACTGTTGATATGTTTAGAAAAGTATAGAAGACCTAATATAACCAAAATTAGAAATGAAGAATATGATATGTCCAGTATATTTATTTATTAAAGGTTCGTTATTTGACTCATTGAGTATCTAAATTCTATCTATCACAGAGGTTTCGATTATGTTATTATTAGTATATAATTTAGTAGTGAATTTTAATTTCTAATTTTATATTTTCTTCATTTTTTGCTTTTTCAGAATAAGTATTTTTAATTTGAGTAATTATTCTATATATTGATGTATGACTGTAGGTATGATACTTACTCCGTTATGAGCTACACATCATTAATTTATATATAGATAGATAACAGATTAAATTAGTAACCTTAACCTTAAGAATCTATTAGCATACAATCATACTTACTTATCTTATAAATGAGAACAAACAAAACAACTCAAAACTTGTTCTTCCCAAAAAAAAGAACAGTAACATTATTTATGAATTAATATGTATTATTTCTATCACACTTACCAAATCATAACATTACAAACTAAAAACGACTATTATCTAACATATATGAGATAATACAAAAGTAACATAAGTATCTATTTCCTATTGAGTTCCTCTCTTTCAGGTAGTTAAAGGCGCACAAACAGAAGTTATATATATATCACTAATAGCTTATCAACGCTGTTATATATTTACTAACCTATTAGCTATTCTTGAACTTCTATCGTTATTATGAAGTGAGTATAATATCCTGTCGAAATCCTAGAGTCGCAGTCACCTTATCACACTTGAATATTACTCCATCCTACTTTGCTGGATAGATTTCTGTGAGGAGAAAGGTATCCATAGGAATTAAATTTATATCTATTCTGATAATTCTGTATTTAATATTATTATTATCGATAAAAGAGTTAATTACTTACTAATAGGACGGTTATATAGCATATTAAAAATCGTTATATATTACTAAATTTTCGTACTTATGCATTAACAAATCTTTATCCAATAGAGTAAAATATATCAGCAATAATAACATTCATCATTATAAAGTTTCATTCGTTTAAACATATTATTTTAAATTGTTTTTAAAAAGTAGATCTATTAGTTAGAGATATAAAAGATCCATTCAAAACTTAAATAAACTACACATATGAATATATATTAAATTAATATATATATATATTAATATATATTAATAACAATAATATATATATTATATATATATAATATATTATGTATATTATAATATCTATATTACTAATCCTATATTATACAAGAATATATATATCTTAATGATACTTAATGTAATCTATTGTAAATTTATATATATATATTATATATATATATATATTATAATATTTATAACGACAGATATCTATTTGTAGATTATATAGGAATACTTAATATATTGATCTAGGTCCTATATTGCGGAGGGAAAAAATTTTTATCGTTTCGATAGAATTAAAAATGTAGAATTCCGTGAGACTTCGTCCATAAAAATAGTGATAAAAAAACCTAACATAAAAAATCTAAAATAAAACATTTAAAACTTAAGAGGTATCAATATCGTGAATAAAAATATTAAACCCGTGCCCCACCAATCCGAGGTTAAAGTTTTTGAATACACACATGATTTAAATTTCAAATTAATTGAATATCAATTTTTAAACATGCTTAACATATCGAAAAAGTCGAGACATAACTTACAGATAAATGTTCATAATTTTTTTGTAAATATATAGTTATATTGAGATATGTGCATTTACCCTATATACACTATCAACTATAAATCGTTAGAATAATAGAACTTATGAAACAGCTTATTATTGTATTCTTTCTATCAGAGATATCACCAACTAGCGTACGAGGTCACCATGAGAGTTCCACGTCTCCATACATCACTTACTATCAGTACTAATTATTAGCTGGGTCATTTCAATCTTGACACCAAAAGAAAGACAGGAACATGATGACACACTCCACCCTTCTGCAGCTGATGACTATAACACACGACAATCTCAAATTAACAATAGGATTATTCCATGACACTTTCACATTATAGCCAGTGTTCACTCTACCGTTAAATAGAAAACATGTAAACACTACTAGTGAGACATGTTTATAATAAGATCATTGATATTTTAGGGAATAATAATATATAACCGGGCTCGATGATAGCGCGAGGTGATAAAGATTATCAACTACGGTTACTTATGTGCTATCTATCATCTGAGAACAATATCTAATTATCAAGATACTTTATATATGTTAGTATATTTATACTCCACTTCTTTAGTAAATAATATTTTGTTTGTTAACTTTTCATTATTATAAATTCATTCATTTAATTTTCTCCTCGCTGTGCACATGCTAAAGTAGTCCAGTTTCATACTACCTCAGTCCATTAAAAAGAGTAAAGGTATACATAAAATTTATATTTCCTTTCATGTAACTTTCTTGATTATTTCCAAATCAGAGTTAAGTGATCAAGTTTTAGGTGAATAATTCCTTGAGAATAGCACAACCACGCGCGTGATCAGTGAGAGGAAGTTGACCATAGTGTTACTTAGGAAATCAATCCTAGATCGCTATTCTTAGATAATCTGTATGCCTTTTATCGTTATATTCTGATCTTGATGTCGAATTCTTCACTCATTCTAAACTGAGAAATCGTGACTACCGAAGATTCGCGATTTTTTAGTGCTAACTCTGGGGGCCTACTACTTCTCTGCATCGCTTCTGAATACACTGGTCTGCTTTATACTATTTAGTGCAAGTGTATCCATAAATGGATATAATCGCAAGTAGTATCAGTCAATTCACCAAAATCATTCAAGAGTGAGCTATACAGTGAATCACATATCATGTACGAAGTACATTTGTGTGCATATCAATAAGTGCATTTGTGAGAGAAGTAGAAGGTTATAGCTTCTAGTTACATATTAAGTTTTAAATCGTGCAAAATAGAATACGTTCATATTAAAATTATGTTTGTAAGTTATTTATTTTGCAAGATCATACTGATCATGACTTATACGGAGCCAAATATCAGAGAACGGCAAACACTGCACATAATGTTTGCAGAAGAGGTTTCGAGAGATTACAAGCTCCTTCAGAAACAATATATACAACATAAGACCATTATCTGTTAAGTCCCACTAATTAGAAAGAAATGCAATTGCCTATGCGTTCTGGAAATTTTTGCGAGAAGAGCTCACAACTGCGAGCAACACGACTCGCCAACTCACTGCGCGCGAGCAGACTACAAGCTTCAATACGTCCTCGTTCATCTATGCAAATTGCAAAGACTCACTTACCTGCCGATTTACTTAATTCTCTATATACAATTTAAAAGTTACAGATTGATAGAAGCGCCATCAGCCGAATCGGCGCAATGCCCATGATAAAAAACTGAGTATCAACATCAATAGAATGTACATAATCGATGTATAACTTATTTCTCGAAAAACTATTTATGCATTTTTTTGTTTATGTCTCAAATGTGCCGATGTAATCAAGTATCGCCCGGAGCCGAGACTAATACGAGTACCCGCGAGCCACAGTGCCCCAGCCATGAGCGCATTTGCCTCATAGTAACCGCCCATGCCCATGCCCATGAGTGAACCCAGTGTATGCCCATGCCAATAGGTCCGAGGAATTCAAGATGACAAGAGAATGAATAACAGAGCGATATCAAATCGGTCAAAATTCGTTGCTTGTGTCTAAGAGAGGCAATTTTTATGTATATCCGACTCGACCCATAACATTAAGTACTATTGAACACACAATACTATAGCTCAATGCGGGTGAGTTAGCCATCGCTCAAATAGAAAAGAGCCTATGTCCTTTTAAGGACAAGACAAACGAGCTTGAGTTTGATTTACACAAAATATTCTATTTAAAGAAAAGTAAATGTACAATATTATGTGAGTAACGCATTAATGCAGTTGAGTAGTAGAAAACCAATTATGCTTTACACAAGCAGACATTACAATTATTCAACACATAAAACGACAACATTCTGCACATTAGTTATAACGTTACTAGTTTTGGATGTAATTATAAGTTTATAATTTCTAAATCGACTTATTTTTTTAAGCAAAAAAATATTGCTTTTCCAACCATCTCCCTGAGGATTGTGCTCATCCGTTGACGGAAATGGTATTATCGTTATTAGTAGCCTACTTGAACATCTTATAATGTATTCAAAAAAATCACTTAACTTAGAGAAGAAAAATGGAATTTTAGAAGAATTATAATTCTAAACGCATCTTACATCAACTGGTAAAAGGATCCCATTACATCATCTTTTAATATATTATTATTAGTCTTTGATCTACGTCCCTTGTCACATCTGAGGACGTTAATTTTCCACTTAATTCACCAAAAATCTTTTGAAATGAAGACGAAAGAACGAGGACCAAAAAGACTTTAATTATCCAGAAAACGTCTTTTCTCCATAAATCAATCAGCGTTGGAATAAAACAAAAAAAACATGATATCACGGTTTAGTTTTTGTTCGAGAAGATAACATGCACCGTTAAGCCTCCCTGTATTACTGACATTTGTGTCAAAAATAAAAACTTTAACACTGTACAGTAGTAACCATCCCAGTAGTGTATCATATATACTTGATGATATCTCTTTACCTATTCCTGATGAAAGTTCTGGAACTTCTAAAAGTTGTTCTACGTTGAAAACTGTTGCTATCACTGGGAATCGATCAACTGAATTTTTCCTGGTAATATCAGGGATTATTCTAGAATCCCCGTGAATAACTACATTCTTTTACTTAGAATCATTAAATTTAGATCTAACGCTTAATGTTGCTTGTTTTCGAAACTTTTCTCTACCCCTTTTAATGAACGTGTGGTTAATGACATGTTCTTTCTGATTTAAATTTAGTGCCTCAACGCAAGCTGTCAATATGTGAACAGCATCTCTATCGCTAATTTACATTTATCTAATGCTGCTGAGAGTCTAGCTGTCAAGATTTCTTTCCTAGCTCGCTTTGGTGAAACGTGAGTACTCAGAAACGACCCATCACTTTCTATTTCACCGTATTCGTCAATATCTGACGTACCTAGATTGCTAGATGATTGAGTTTTGCTATCCCCTGATGAGGATAACAGATAATTACATTCTAAAATAAACTTTTCGAACTATGATTACTCTATATTATCAGAGACAATAGAGCTATGAAATAGAATATGTAAGAAACATCAGGTTGACAGTAAGTGTGAATTGGTAAGAAATAACTTATTTAAAATTGAATTACATAACTTCACTAAAATGAATCTGTAGTGGTTGAAAGTGGCTTTTTTTCTTTATAATATCTTTGCTACTCGTTCAGCCTTCAGTACTTATGCGGCTGTTACCTTCTTATCAATACCCAGCATGCAACCAATACATCCTTTTTGTCGCTGCATATGCAAAAGATTTCTATCTTCCTCTATTTTGATCATATCTATTGCATTTGCATGGCATATATCAAACAGATCATCTAGACTATCTTCAAATTTTTTTTCTTTTTGTCTACATAATTCACTCTTTCTTTTCTATCTTTTTTGTGCTTTTCTAGTCCGCGATGATATTCGAATAACTTTTTACATTTCTTGATGCAGTCCAAGGGATCTTGCATTGGTATACATGCCTTTCTTCAGAACAATAAATATTCGTCAATTACAAGAAATGCACTATCATGCAAATTTAAATTTACTGTACGCAAGTTATAAAATAGGACACTTAAAACATATCCTTAGGGGGGAAGTTTACTCACGGTTATTTGATTTTTCATTGAACCGGTGAGAAACAATTCTTTCGTGACATTTAATTTTAATATTAGCCTAAATATATATTAAAGCACTGTAATATTATGTAAAAGGAAATTATCGTAATACACTCCTGATCACTGTGCGTGACGCACAGCTGTATGCACTTCATGCTGACCACACATTACGCATATTAAGGTATAAAAACGCTCGTACTAACCCATCCGAAGTAGCATAACAACTTCAGCAAGTTAAAACTTTGAAAAAACCTGTTAGCCACAAAATGGGCAACCTACTGACACACATGTGACCCGGGTTGCTACTAACCGATTGACTCCGCTTGGAATGAAATTACTTTAAAGATGAATGTGGAACAAAGCTACGGTTCTGTTAATGGTTCACACACCAATCTAATGTCCAAATTTCTTGATAATTCTTTCTAAGTTAATTATTTTTAACACTAAATCAACATCTGCCAATATACAACATACACAACTAATCAAACCCTTTTGGCACATCTTTAAAGTTATGCATAGGTTTCGAATTTTTAGTTCCATGAATTATTTGTTTACTCTTCGTTTTTCGAGACTTTACAATAGTAAAACATATCATCTTCTAGCATATCTAGTCATATATATTGTCGTTCAATTGAACGATCATATGTCTTCTTATGAAACAAAATTTTTTGTTTCTTTCGTATTTATCGTCTTCCAATTGAGTATCATCTGTCTCCTTAGAAACCAATTCTATTTTAGGATTTTTTAGGAAATAGATAGATTAATCAGATTGATATGATAGATTAGATTAGGATAGATAGAATAGATAGATAGAAGAAGATAGATAGATAGATAGATATGATAGATAGATAGATAGATTAGAATAGATAGATAGATAGATGATAGAAAGATAGAGTAATATCGTAGATAGGATAGATAGATAGATAGATAAATAGATTAGATAGATAGTAGATAGATAGATAGATAGAATAAGATAGATAGATAGATAGGATAGATGATAGATAGATAGATAGATAGATCAAGATAGATAGAATAATAATCAAACATATATATACATTTCTTAAAAAAATTAAGATTAGAAATTAATGTACCGAGAAACTTGATGACGTAGAAATAAGATATGAAAATGAAGAATAAAATAGAAAGAGAGAGGTAGAGTAATATGAATCAACGTGCATCGAGTAGTGAGATGGGCCATGAGAAATGTGAGATAAGCCCATGATAGAAGAAGATGAGAGGAGAAAGAGAAGAAGTAATAAAGAAAATAAATTAACCATAGAGTATATATAATAAAGAATGGAAGATGTTCAAAACACCAGTAAATATCGGATCCACTAGAAAATTGAGAAAACCAAATATCTCAAGGACATTAAATATAGATAATAGATAACTTATTTTCAATAATCAATTTCGAAATAAATTTTCGTTACCAACTATATTATTTATACTTCAAGACACACATATTATAATATATTAGTAATATAAGTAATATATTAATACTATATAAATATATATATATATACTATCTATATTTATCTTAAATAACAATAGAAATAAAAAACAAAAGAGCGTATAGCGATATAATTTAATCACATATTAATTTCAATGTACATACGCTAACTATAGCGCTTTTACATTGTTCTTATACAAATGGTATATTATCAAGTTTTCATCTGCTTCAAAAATCGAGTTTCAATGTGGTAGGTTAATAGTTGGACCGCTCTCCATTTGTCACAAGTTCCAAAACAAAGACCTTATGGCCAACAAGGTTAGATGAGCCAAATCTGGATGTGACAAGGCGATACATGGTCCTCATGGTCAAATTATCGGAGCATCCCTGCGCTGGTGTGGTCCAAGTTTTAACTCATCGGCGATGACATCAGCTGCTGAGCTCATATAGATCTCTGCCTCCATTTTACTGTAACTTGAGGGTCCATTATACATAAAAAAATACAATTACACAATTCAAGTAAGGTGGATAATTTTTAACTGTTTTTGGAAATATGAATAAAAATTTTATATATTTATCTGAAATATTCGTTTCTACTAGAACATGATTACTTAAGAAACGGTTGGAAAAATTAACTCAAGATCTTTATACATTTCTTTATAAGAGCGAGGACATCAATATAACCAGGACTCAAAGACAATTGAGCATTATCAGTCTATTTAACCTACAGTCCATGGTGATCAATCGTTCTATTGAGAACTTTATGGATATTCTTTGAAATACCTTTAATTTGGTCTTACAATGTAAGTCAGCATAGATGAGAGTCAGAGATAACACACTAATTTACAATCTATTCATCACCATCAACATTACATCAAAAGTCTCACAATTCTTCACATAATAATTCGTTCATAATCTTAAGAAATTGACTTAATAGAATAAGTCTAATCTATTCGTCTATTCTATAAAGAAATAATTGGTAACAAATTTATTTTTAGATATGTCCGAAGCATTTATTAAAAATACTTTTAGAAATCAATATGTTATATACTAAATCAAACATCAAATAGCTGCGACATATCATTATCTGAATACAAAATTGCTTAAGTGATATAATAAGAAAAGAAATCTATATTAGACTTTTATTACAAGCTTCTGCTTTTCAATATTCAAAAATAAAGTTTTCCTCAAATATCTTAATGAGAACAATTAAACGATAACCTGAGTACGGTGCATTTAAGTTACGCGATAATCCCTAAAAACAAAGGTAGAGATATATATGAAGTATTTTGCAATCTAAATATAGTCTTAAATACACTGGAGAGATTAACCGTTTTAAACAACTTATATTAATACTTAAAATATAATGTTAGACAGAGAGGTATATAAATAATCATATATATCGCTAGATCTCACAACAAAATTAACCTACTCACAAATCAATTGACATGAAATTGAACAAAATCAGAATAATATGACGAAACACCCTCATATTTGAAGAAAAAAGCCAATACATGCATATATTCTAATATCATATGATTGGTCTATCTCTCAAAAATAAGAATTTAAAAAGATAATATATATAACCCTAATCCAATTTAAATTTAAATTATTATTAACTAAACATTATAATTATCTGATGTGCCACACACAATAACATCTAAAATATAAAATCACACATATTGCCATTCCTTATTTAATGATATATGAATATAATTAAATAAATTATAATTAATTATTAAAATAATTAAATTATATAATATAATAATATTAATAATAATTAAAAACAATTACCTTATTAGTAATTTCTATCTACTATTAATATATATTTTTTTTATATATGTAGATCCGAAAACTGAATCAAATATTTATAATATTTCTATTTATTATGTTAGTTATTACTATAAAACTAATATTAATAATTATATAGTAATATATATATTTTTTAAAATAATAATTATATATATATTATTTATATTGATTTTCACTTAAAATATATATTCATTATATTAACTAGTATTTGATGAAATTGATACAAATAAAATATGTATACTCAAGGTGAATACTGATTATTATATTAATAATTTTAAGATATAATTTAGGTTTTACACTTCTCAATAATTTGCTTACAATTTCTTCTATATTATATATTAAATAATAATATAATAAATATTTATATATACTATAAATATATATAATATTTAAATTGAAAATGTCAGATAAATATATCCCGTTAAATTCATAATTAATATAATGTCAATTAAATTTATTTCCAGTTCATAATTAGTACTTATAATATTATATATATATTATCCATCAAATAAATATAATATAATTTAATATATAATATATATAATATATATATATATATTATATATATATATATAATAATATAATATATCTTACATATAATTAATGAGAAAGTGTATAGTATATTATATAATATATATATACTTATAATTAACAAATACTTATATACACACACTACTACACATTAACACATCAACTATATAAATATATTTATATATATACTATTATATTAAATATTTTATATAATGTATATCAATATATTATATTATTTATACTTAAATATATATATATTATATAATATAATATATAATATATATATATATATATAATATATAATGTATATAATAAAATATTATAATTCAATACAGTATTTAACATTATAATATATATATACTTAATATAATATAGTCCAAGGCTTATTCCACGTGAAAGTATCATATAGTAAAACCTAATAATACAATTAACTTTACCGGGGAAAAATAAGAACATTAGTTTTGAATTTTTCAGATAATATTTATTCATCGAAGAAACTTAAAAAAAAAAATCATATTCTACATTAAATTACATAATATATTATAAACTTATTTAATATTGAGTAGAAATAATAATACTAGACCTTACAATTGTGAATCTTTTGATTAACTAGTGAGAATATAACCTTAGAAACCTCAGCCCTCCGATAGTCATCAAACACTCCACTAAAAACGGATATATAAAAGAAAATAAAATTAAATGATTCCGGTATCTAATAAATAAATAAATTGCTATTTTGTCACTTACGTAGAACATCGAGATACGATGGTGAGATAGAGGTTCTAAAGTGATAAATGAGTATTCAATTACAAAAAGCTAACATATGCGGGTTATATAAATTTTAATCAATAATTTAAAGCTAATTATATTTAAAAATATTACAAAGTATTATAATAATAATTTGTTTTTAGTTGTTATAATGAAATTACTCCTAAATATTAAAACTGATATTTATAGTATTATACTTTTCACGGTATGAATAGTATTATTCTGTACAATCTGAATACTTATACGTGAATACTGTGCACCTATATATATATATATATATAATAATATATATATACTATATATTACAACTACATAATCTTAATATATATATATTAAATAATATATATATAGTATATATCTATATATATTATATATATATATATAATATATATATATTATAAATATATATATTTATAACTATATATTACTTATTGTATATAATAATAACTAATATAATAATACTAATATGTATAGATATTCATTGAAAAGAGTTATATATATATTAGTTGCAGGAACATCTACTATTCACTTAAATCCTATTATTTAAAATATATACACGAGCTGCATTATATCAATAGGTTATAAATATTATAATTAAAGAACAACTTATATTAATTAAACATCGTACACACTCTTATATCTGGCATAGACGGGCATCACACCAAATATTATAAGATATAGTTGTAGAAATTTAATATAGGCTCAGATCTTTTAAGCAATATTTAGGGGCAGTGTTTAACCAGAAAAACAATTAACATCTACCAAGGGAAAATTAAATATGACAGTTCTTATAACGTTTATCTTCATTGAAATACACATTGAAAATAATTTTATGGTTATTTGATCATCTCTCTGTATAATTAAACTGATTTCTGTGGATTAGAAGACCTATAGAACTCGAGCGTAGATCTGATGTTGTACTCTATAACTAATAGCATATTATTGTAACTAATAAATAATATAAAGAGATTAAAAATAGAATATAAGACAGAAAGAATTAAGAATACTCCTAAGATAAATGTGCAATTATAATTACATGGGATATAACTCATGTGTATATAATGTGAATTTGATTTTAAACTCTGTGTATATATTTCATAATAATATATTTTAAAATTTTTATTTTTTATTATAAATATGCTATAACGGAGAGCATAAGAGAATTGGAGAATAAAGAAATATCTATAAGGACTAGATCTCATAGACTGGAATATCATTAATTAAGAATACATAATTACCTCCATATATAATTATATTAATATTTATATATATATATAATTATAAATATATTATATATTAATATATGTAAATTAATATAGATATAATATATATTAAATAGATATATAAATATAATAATATTAATATATAAATAATATATATATATATATAATAATAACACTATATTAATATAATAAGTATACATAATAAACAATATAAATATATAAATATTTTTAAAAGTAGATATATTTAATAGGCTCAGACATTCTCTCAGAAAGTCATATCAATTAACCAGAAACAATTAATCTGAAATCTAACCATATATATGAGAAGAATTTAAATAAACATATTTTGAGATTAAGAAGTTAATTCTAATCGGTAAGAAAACATATCTATAATAAAAAAAATTATTATTTATTCTATAAATTATATTAAATAACTTATTAATACTATTTAAAGTAATAAATCTACCTACCTACGCATGTTAATATCTTTCATTGACCGATTTAAACCTGACACCTCATTCACATCGTTCCGATTCTCGAGGATGCCCAATATAGCAATTTTTTACTACTTTTATAGAAGAAAATTAATTAGTTATTTTCTTTTATGATAATCATCTTTTTTCTGTGAGGAGAGTTGAATGAGTCGAGGAGACATAGGAGCTACACGAACAATAATCCCTACCCGTGTCTACTACCGTATAGTATATACTCAAAAACCCTCAGTAACTCTACTTCTATTCCGAGTTTCTAATTTATAGTACCCGATATATGCGTAATTATGTAAAATAAAATACAACAATTATGGCATATAGCACTTATGTAGTTGCTACATCGTAGAGAAGAAGAGAGAGAGAGAGAGAGCCAGACTGACGAGAGATTTTGCGTTTGTGAAGGCAATGCGCGATCCGTCGATCTTAATGATATACTAACTAATCGACACTTTATACAAATATTTAACAAGGTTGTAAAATTGGTGTGCTGCTGTGTATCTTGAGATGTGTACTATACTAATCGAGAAACAACTTAATGTTTCACACATGATGGACGAGAGATGATAATTTATATCCATAATAAATTATTATATACTTAGATCATGTACGAATTTTTAGGGTTGTGTAAAAAAAAGAGAATAAACAAGGTTGAGGCATACCAAAAATTCCGTAGTCACTGAAATTTTCGATTCTTCATCTTTACGAAGTAAGTAGGAACTCTGATTAACACTATAATGCGAGAGAGCGGGTATGAAATTTTGATAGAGAAAAGACGATATAAACAAATAAAACAG
The DNA here is from genome assembly GCA_015478945.1 of Trachelipus rathkii. NCBI lineage: Eukaryota > Metazoa > Arthropoda > Malacostraca > Isopoda > Trachelipodidae > Trachelipus > Trachelipus rathkii. Next base: position 39,882 of record JABUQX010062059.1, read on the forward strand.
ATTTAATCCATTTAATATTTAATAAATTTATTTTATTTTTCTATATATTCAATAAAAAACTATTCGCTAAGTTGGTTGAGATCTTTTGATAATTGTTACTCAATACATATCAAGGGAATTCAATAATAATAAATATCTATCATAATGGTCTGTCATCGATTCATCTAACCATTATATAAGTATATAAGCCCCACGGGGTTTAAAGAACCGGCAAAAGATGCAAAGCAGTGGGAGTTCAGCCGCCTCGCTCAGCGCGACACGGTAGGACATCCCCTCTCGGAGGCGCCGGAACACACTCCTGTCAATGGCTGCATTTTTTTAGTGGTCGCGGTGTTATCACCGCCCTCCCCGACCAGGGTATGAAAACCATCCACGCCAATCACATCTGATTCCCACACAGTGAGCTCACGCAGCATCCCATTAAGTAAATTATTAAAAACACGCTTGTATCTATCACACACTACAGCTAATCAACGTTACATCCTACTACCATCGAGTTTTGTGGAAGACATTAATAAAAAAAAATTTAATAAATAAATATTAATGAGTTTTTCTATTGATTTTCTCATACAGATCTCAATTCCGCTTATATCCATACATATATTAATCAATTTTCGTACTTATCTTAGATTTCGATGATATCATTGCGGTAACTTTTATGCTTTGCACACCAAATGTTTATAGTTTTGTAGTTACAGCCTGACAAGTCTCACGGGATATGCTAACTGACTCTAGAATACCAACCTATAAACTAATATATTATATCTAAATAATAACATCTAAAATATATAAAGTTAATTAATATAATATAAATAATAATCAATAACAATATAATATGCATAATATATATCAGAAATTATATATATCATTATTTTATATTGCACACTTAATACAATTGATGTTATTGGGAATTGAATATACAAAATATTATTGCATTCAAAAATAATGTTGCTGCTGGTAATACTACTATAATTTCGTTTTAATATAATCTAATATAATGTAATTAAAAACACAACACACACATATACACACATCTATTACTAATATTCGTATTTTCCACTACGACTCATCTTTTTTTGTTCATATCTCAATATATTAACCAAGTTATAGATGAATTCTACTATTATGTTAAAAGTAAATGATATTATTGTGATATATTTGGATATTTATTAATATAAAAGCTATGTAAAAGTTTTTTGCAGTATGCCAGGAAGGCTGATTGAAAGCCAGTTGGCTTTTTTTTTTTTTTTTTAAACAGAATGCCCTATATAATTATATCAACTATAATACAAGAATCAAGCGTTTGGTGACAATGATACATGATTCAATATAGCTTATCAGCAAATATTTTATATAATATATAATGTAATACATTAGAATCAATATAAATTAAAAAAAATGAAATATATACGAAAAGACATAAAACTTACAGAAGACCCAATTGTCTAAATAGAAAATCACAACTAATAAACGTTATATATAATTAATAAAAACAAAAATAAAATATAAAAATAAAACAAATAACATACCAAAGAAATTTTAAATGGCAAACTCGTATATCTGAATGAAAGTTTCGAAAGAAGCTGAAAATCAATTTTCAAATGAAATCAACGTACATATATACAAATAACATAATAATAATAATAATAAAGTATTCTTATTATAAGATAAATTATAAAAAATTTTAAATTGATGGTATTCGACCAACGTATATCAGATGGGGTAGGTACTACTATTTACACACCATAAATCCCGAGTGCGAGCGCAAAGAAACCCTCAACGCTTACTATATTATTACTCAAATATCAATAGAAGATCTTATTTATTTCCCTTGAGGTTAAACTCTCCATCTCCAGGTAATAATAATGTGCTATTCACTCTCATCTGTTCCATTATTATTCCGGAAATGCGAAAGACCTACCTGACTACCTGCCATTGGACGTATTATCCTCTTGAGATTTTAATTGTTATCTTTTAGAGTAAGAAAAGAACAAAAAAATATTTTAAAACTGACGAGCGTGAGTCTGCTTAAACTGTATACTCTGAGAGCCTTATTAATTGTGAATATTGCTACGATTAACAACACCTTAATACAGAATAAAAAACGTATTTCGATAATACACTATACATTTACTTTATTATAAAAAAACACAGCATAAAAATCAAAACTGACGGAGAGGTAAAACATAATCTACGTTCACACACACTACTACATTTAAAAACACATATATATAAAAATTATTAAAAAACTTATATATTAATTATTATTATATAAATTATAGAAATAAGTATTTATATAATTTATTATAGTATTATAATATATATTCCCACGAGTTAGAAATAATAAGCTAATATATATCATATAATACAAAAATATCTATTTTGAACAAAGAATATCAGAATCTTTACACAGATATATGTGTATACAATACTCAAAACAACTATAAGAGGTTATATTAAACCCGATATATATAAGAATATTAGAGTATACACAAATAGCAGATCGCAACTTGAACAATATTATTAAATTTTTGTTCTTAACTTGTTTCATTGTCTTGATGAAGATAAATATTAATAATTTATTTTTTTAAAATTTAAGTACAAGTTGAATATTAATTTTGTATGATTCATAATATAGATATAATATTAATAAATAATACTAAATAACATTATAATACATTAATTTGATAACAAAATTAATTAATAAATATATATTTAAATTATTCGTATATTTATAAATATTAAATATAGATATCATATAATAATCTTTTATATAATACTTTATTTGGGTTAAAACATTAAAAATTTAAAAAAATGCCGAATAAAATTACATATATAATTTATAATTAACTTAGTATTTATCTAATATGTCCCATATAATCATGTATATGACAAATAGTGGTATAATTATAATTTAAATAATAAAAATAATTAAAATAATATAGAAGAATGTATTATATACATCATATGAATACTATAAATAAAAATATATTAATATACTAATATAAAATTATAATTAATATTAATTAATAATATATATTATATAAATATAATATTAATAATATATATATTATTATTAATATATATTTAAAAGTAATAATAATTTTTCGTTTCCTCATTTTAGAATATTCATGTTTAGGTAAAAAGAAAGCAAAACATTATTAAAATTTATTACTCTATCCGAGAATTCCTAAAGATTCATCTTAATAACTAGGATTATATTAATAACTTTAGTTTGTAGTGCCGAATAAAGTAAACAATAAAACAGTGAAACCAGTCAAAAAATAACTAAAAGTAATACTCACATTGTAAATAATCGAATGAAAAAAGTACACTTTAAAAAATCTAAAAAGAAAAACCAGAGAAGAATATTTCAAGTAATGTAATATATAATATTACAAATAAAATGTAGAGATCTATCAAGAAATATCAGATTGTAATACCAATAACAATAAAAAAAATTAAGTTTGGGGGTTATATTGGATGTAGAATATATACTACTAAAATACTACAACACATAATTAAATAAATAATAAAATAAAATTATAAATTATAATTATTATATATTTTATTTTATAAATATATGTAATATATCAAATATAGAAAAAGATATTAATAAGTACATCTTACTATATATATATATAAGATAAGTATATATATAATATATATGATAAAATATATGTTAAATTAAATATATATTAAAACGGGCGCTCACTATTAATTGAAGGCCTCCTACCCCTTAATTCGTACAGATGCGTCAGATCCTAGCAGATGACGCCTTTTTTTTATATTCAATAATTCAATGTCGCTAGCGCCAATCGCCTATGCGCCTTTTTGTGCGACCTTGTATCTTTTCGCGGCGGTGCCATGTTGCTAAATTTAAATCGAAAAGTTAAAGTTAACGCGAACACAAAACATCTGAGAAGGTAAAAAATCGCATAGAATTTTTAGTTAAATTAAAACTTCAGATATACTATATCATACATCGTCTCTTCTTACCACCATGTCTATTGTTTCTATTATGTTTCACCATAAGTCCAGCACAATCTCTGTCAAAGTCTGCAATATTTTCCAAGGGCATCCCTATTTGACCTAATTATTATAATTATATATAACATACGAGGAGGGATACTTATATATATATATTAATATAAATTAATAATATATATATATAAAATATATATATATAATAATAAAACACACATATTATAATAAAATATATTAAATATTATAAATAATATATTATATATATATTATATATATATATATATTATATATTTATATTATAATTATAAATCACATAATATATAGCATAATCACTTATAACATCATAATATATACACTAAATATCAGTAGGCTGCGTAGCCGCAATTTTTTTTCGTACCAGACTCCTGCTCACGTGAGCTCATCATTTTAAAATAACCTCACGCTTACACGAATCTAACCGACTCAGACTCCGCTTCACGCCCAGCATTTTAAAAATACCGTCTCAGTGCATCGTCACCGCGCCATCATTAAATTTGCTTCGAGGCCGTGACTTCACCGCTCCGCATTTTAAGAGTTTAGCTTCCGCTCTCTCTACGTCACCGGACCTCTAGATTAATATATATTCTTTCACTTTTCAAATTATCTGTTAAATTAATTCAATATAGTTATAATAAAAATTTTGATTAGTCAGTTGGTGTTGAAGGAATATTATGTAAAGTTGAAAGATATGCTTTTTGAATTTAGCGATACAGATTATAGATAATAATATTTGTCGTAACATAAGTTAGAGTAAGAAGGAAAATCTAAGAAAAAGTAAATAATTCACATATATATATATATACACATTTTTGTATATATCATTTACTTATATATTAAATAATAATAATAATAATCTACTTGCTGCAGCTATACGAATAGTTATTGAAATTTATCAATTTTCTTACTGCAAAGATAGAATGAGATTTGAAGCTAATAATATAATAAAATATGGGTTAAAATTATTCCTTTTATTATTAAATAAAACTATATTTTATATAAAAATAGTTATTGAGAATATTTTAATATACGTTAAAATAAGTTTATTAATTTAAATGATTAAAATAACTTATATGCATTTCGACATAACCTATCACATTTAAAGCCTGCCTGAACAGTATATTTTAATCTACATTTCTCTGCAATTAATATATTTTAATTAAAAATTTTCAAAGCTTGTTTATTTTGAAAAAACTCCTTCTTTTTAAATTTGCATTATCTCTGTTCTCTAGGGTAATATATCCCTTAGTATTTGCACACAACAAATATTTATTCCAAATAACAATTTCCATAAAACCCTAAACTCTCCCAATAAACGCCTCGAAACAGTCGATGCCTCAAGATCTCAATTTAATACTTTTTAAAGCGAAAAATAAGACTCCAATATTACACTTGACTATGAAGAAAAGCTGTAATTGTGTAAATCGCATTCCTATTCCGGATAGTAGGTAGAAATTACCTTTTAAATTGTTAACCATGTTTAATTTATTTTTCTCGTCTGGAAATAGGATTGAAATTTTATTATTAATCACTATTCATT
>JABUQX010062060.1:12500-14254 GCA_015478945.1 Trachelipus rathkii
CAAAACCAAATCATCCGCATACAATCTCTTCTTATCCTTTTTCTCTTTCTTCCCATTCTTCTCATTCTAAACACTTCCCCTATCACCCCAACCTCCAATCTTTTTCACCATAACCCATCCAAATATACAAATTAAAAAACCAGTGAGATATAACACCTCCGGCCTCACTCCGTTATTAATATTAAACCAATCACTTTAAACTCCATTTATTCTTACACACGCTTCACGCAATCGTCATACATACTTTTAATTCCATTCAGAAGACTATCAACAACACCATATATCACTAACACCTGCCACAGAGTTTCCCTATTATCCAGTCATACGCCTATTGCAAGTCCATAAAGCCTAAATACAATTTATTCTTCTTCTCTCTCATTTCCTCAATCATTTGTTTTAATGTAAAAATTTGATCCACACATCCTCTACCACTTTTAAATGCAGCTTGTTCATCACCAATCAATCCATCAGTCACTCGACGTACCCTTTCAACCAAAATACCAGCATATATCTTCCCTACAACACTCAATAAGCTAATCCCCCTATAGTTTGTACAGCTCCCCTAATCCCCCTTGTCCTTATATAAGGTCATTATTACTACTCTCATCCAGTCTCTAGGAACTATACCCTCCATAAATGCTTTGTTACACAACTTCCAAATCCATTCAATCACCATCCCGCCTCCATCTATGCCTGTAGATTTACAATTCTGCAACTTTCTCGCCGTACCCATCACCTCCTCCCTACTAATTACCTCATCCCCAAAATGCCTATTTTTCTTGCACCTTCAAACCTGCACACGTTCACTATCAACCTCTTCATTACGGCCAATGTTATGCAGATTTTAGAAATGTTCCACTACATTCTTCTCACATTGATTTTCATCAGCTACGAAGCACCATCTTTATTCATTATTCTAAGCAGATTTCCTTACTCTCATTCTTAACCTTTCGCGCTCCCTTTTTCCTTGTAATTCCCCATTCATCCTTCTTCCAAACTGTTCACTTACCTCATTTTTCTTTCTTGGCATGCAACTATTAGTCTTTATATATATATATATATATATATATATATATAATATATATATATATTTTTTATCTATACATATATATATATATTTATATATATATATATATATATATATATATATATATATATAATATATATATATAATATATAAATATATATATATAATAGTATAATAAAGTAAGACAAAGGAAAGATCAAAAATAATTTTAATTTAATTTCTAAACGTTTCGAATCATAAAGCTTCATTCTCAGTGAATCTAAACCACTAAAATAAGGGAATGAATGGAAAACACTAATTGAAACATAAAACAAAATAAGAATAACAAAATAAATTAATAAATATCACAGTTTAAAATCACCTCAAAAAAATATCTACAATTGCTGTTAGAAAATAATGGTCATACTTAAACGGGTCAGTTGTGAAAAGTAAAGCGAGAGAAGGAAAGAATGGACGAGAGAGAGAGAGAGAGAGAGAGAGAGAGAGAGAGAGAGAGAGAGAGAGAGAGAGAGAGAGAGAGAGAGAGAGAGAGAGAGAGAGAGAGAGAGAGCGAGAGAGAAGCGAGAAGCGAGAAGCGAGAAGAGAGAGAGAGAGAAGTAGAGAGAGCGAGAGAGAGAGAGAGAGAGAGAGAGAGAAGAGAAGAGAGATTAAGGTTAACATAAGAGCAAGTGGAGAAGAAAATACAGAGAAGGCTGGTTTGAAAAAGGGCAAATGATTGAAGTCAATA
>JABUQX010062061.1:0-32500 GCA_015478945.1 Trachelipus rathkii
TTTAATTGAATGGCTTTCGTTTCTTTGGTGTATTACTAATGGTGTAGGTTCGTATATCTTATTGATGTTGATATATGAGGCGTTTAATATCTATTGTTTCGCCTATGTATTCTTTATTGCAGGTATTGCATGGTATTGAATAAATGGTAGATTCTTTATTGTTTTCGGTTTTTGATTTTAGTAAATTTTTAAGTGTATTTAGTTATTATTTTTAAATTTGGTGTTTTGTAATTTATATCGGTATTAACTGTTAGTGAATATTTATGTTGAATACATTTTTGATTGTTCGTATTTATATTATTTTCCTAATTTATAAAAATTTACTTTCCCTTTCTTATACTTTGGTGAATTATATTTTTGGAGTAATTTAACTAAATGAAAGTGTCTATTATGTTTCTGATTTCGTCAGCAATATAAACAATTACTGACAAAATCAAAAACATAATAGACACTTTTATTAAGTTAAATTACCCCAAAAATAAAATTCACCAAAGTATAAGGAAGAAAAAACAAAATAATATAAACACAAACAATGAAAATGTATTCAACATAATACTCATTAATAGTTAATACCGATATAAATTGCAAAATACCAAAATTAAAAATAATTGCTAAATACAGAAATATACTTAAAAATTTACTGAAATCAAAAACCGAGAACAATAAAGAATATACCATTTATTCAATACCGTGAAATACCTGCAATAAAGAATACATAGGCGAAACAATAGATATTAAACGCCTAATATATCAACATCAATAAGATATACGAACCTACAATAGAAATTCACCATTTGTATTAAACCAAATAAACGAAGGTCATTCAATTAAAACAGAAAATTTTAAATGAGTGTAATAATTAAAATGGTACTGTGACAAGTGAAAATGAAAGTGAAAATACACACGGATACAAGGAATGTGACTAGGTTCTAGTAGAGCATCTGAAAAATGTGTATTACATAGCAAAACTAATTAATGACCTGGGTGAAGGTGTTTGGGAGTTACAATACTATGGAAAAAATGTCAGGAGAAAGGGGAAAAATTAAAGGGATATGTTTTAGGTTGGGAGTTATTCCTATAAATTTTATATTTCTATGAAACAATAAAATAAATTTTCAGATGCTTTGATTCTTTTACAGAATACAATATAAAGAAATATTAAAAATTCAACCCTACCTTTTGAGAACTCTCCTTTGTTAACTCCATTACTACTTGTTGCCTCTGATGCTCAAAATCATCATTCTCTTTCTTCTTCTATAACTTTTCAATAAGGAATTCTTCAGTGAAATGCATTCTTGTTGTAGGTTACCTTTACTTTAATAATAGATGTCCTTTCAATATGGCCTATTAAATATACTAAACACAATATATTCATATTATCATAAATTATCTAGCACCGTACGTACATAATATAACATATATTCATACTACTATAATACAATATACGTTATCCACTACTAATGCTATATATATACCCTAGTATCAACAATCTTCCACCTACTAATGTAAAGTACATATCATCTATGTCCAGAAGAAACCAAATATTAAATCCATGATATATACTCGTACAAATCAGGAAGCACGATCAGTAATATAGCCCTATACCACTCATATATAATGTATATCTTCACTAAATAAATACATATTCAATGCCAACTAACTCTCAGATTCTCAAACCATAAAGACAATTAACGTTAATATAATCAAAGGAATCATTTAAACAACTAATAAGAATATGATCACTTAATCTAAGATATCTATACCTATATATATACATATTAGGACTCAACAACCGAAGCACTTACCTATTCTGTATGAAGTCGCCACGGTATATATACACCTAGCTATACCTCATATATATAAGATTATAGTACTATTCCCGTATAAACTACTATATATTATATATATATACTACTTATATATATCAGTATGTATTCATTTTTAAGTTAACTTCTGCACTATTTCTTATTTTGATATATATATATAATATGACTTAGTTATTGAGTTATATATATTAGTTATATATGTATATAGAGAGAGCCCTCATTAGGAGCGAGAGAGAGAATGGCCGAGGACTTGTTATCTGGAGGCGGTGTGGTCCCGCTATATCTTCATATATATAAGTTATATATATGATGGTGAGCTATCTAATTGAGGTAGAGCTAGAGATAGTAATGTTTGAGTAGTGGTTAATTATAGATTACATATAATTATTAATATTTATATATTATATATAATTATATATAATATATATAATATATATATATTATATATATATCTTATATATATTAATTATATATTATATACTATATATAAATATATATATTTATATATTATATATATATATATATATATATATATATTAATTTATATAATTAGATATATATTATATTATTATATTATTATAATATTGTTATATATATATTATTATATATAATATTATATTAAATATGAAGGAGTTATCACTACTAATTATAAGTATTATCATATAATATATATAAATATATTATATTAATATAATAAATAATATATGATAATTATGATAATGAATCTTAAAGCATTATATTAATAATTATTTATAATTTGATGTTATATATTAAATCTAATATAATATATAACATACTATATTTTTATTAATTTGTATACCATATATATTAATATTAATATATATAATATATAATATATATATATATATATTTTAATATATATATATTAATATTATATTATATATATATTATTATGATAGCGATAATTATTACTATTATAAAATAATATTTTATTATAATTATATATTACATATATATATAAAACTAGGTAATAAATAAACAATTATATATAATAAATATTAATTTATATATTAGATATTTAATAATATATATTATATATATATATATATATATATATTAATATATACTATATTTATAAAGTATAATATATAAATTAAATATTAATATATATTAGTATTAATAATATTATGATAGAAAATATTGATTAATTATATTATATAATATGATAATTATTTATATATATATTATTATAGTATATAAGATTTATTAATATATAGTTACTATAATTATTTATTATTAGTAGTAATTAATATATATATTAATATATATATATTATGATAATTAATATATATTATAATAATTTAATATATAATATATATATATTAATATATATATATTTTAAATATATATTTATATTAAATATAATATATATATACTATTAATAATATTAGGCTTAGTTTCATTACCTTCTATAGGCATTTTTTAATAGATTTAATACTATGTGATCCAAATATTGCCGTGTTATATGGGAATTCTATTTAAAATCTTGATAGTCATCACAGGGAGACTACTTTATAAGACGGAACGAAAACCGAAATTAATTATCCAGAAAAAATATCCATTGCATACTAGAACTTATTTAGGAAATTATAAAGTATTAAAATTTTACAAGCACTTATCACTCCCAAAGGATTGAGAAAGTTCTACCATGATCTATTGACAAACATCAACATTAGTAGATTGATGAGAGATGTAACAGGTAATTGAAATTAATTATAAAATTAATGAGCCTACATACAATAGTGTGTATCTATCATAGTTAATGTTAAGAGCTTACTATGGTGAAGACAGCATCTACTTATTACTTTATAACCGGACATTATAGAGAGAATTCTTTTATATATTTATCTCTATAATATTCATCATTAAAATTTATATCGACACTAACATATAAGAAAGGGCTAAGGAGAAAGCTAAAATGAGTTATTTATAGACAAAATTTGAGGAAATAAATGTTAATGCAATGTAAATTAACTTATTAGCTGATCAGAACATAAAAAATAAATCTTATATACCACAATTTTTTACACGTACTACCTATCTGAAAGCATAATGTGCATTTCATAGAGAATAGGTATAGGATTGAAACGCATATTACTTTTTGAGGGCAAGAGACCATGAACACGTCGAATTACTTACGAGCACTCCACCATCCCGATTTGATCAATTACATTAGAAGAGATATGTAGTACAATAAAGAACGTCGGTCCAAAGTATCAAGAGGGTATAAACTAAGTCACTACTGGATAAGATTATATATGCAAACGAGAAGAAGGAAGAACTGAGAATTATAATTGTGCTTTGAGTGATACTAAATTAGAATAAGAAGAAAAATTACGATAGTGGGGTATATTGACAAAACCCGACACTTAAAATCAACACAAAAAGAAGGGTGTGAATTAGTAGATTTAGATAAATAATAATAATAATAAGAATAATTACACACAGGCTAATGAAAAGCCGAGTTTTAGAGTACAATATAAGATCAGTTAAAAATTGAGAAATAATAGAGAGAAAAAGATAAAAATATAAAATAATGAATTGAAAATAATAATCACAAATATGTTAAGATAAAATATATTATATTTTAATATTTTAAAAAACAATAAAATATACATATGGTAATTAATGTCATAATAATTATTGAATTAAAATTACGATAATTGTATTATTATTATGTATTTTTAGTAATTACTATATCTTATAGCCGATCCTTAGTTTATATATTAAATTTTATGTCAATTATATATTTAATTTAAATCCATTATTATTATCATTATTATTATTATTAATTATATAATTTAATATTATTGATTATTATTAATCTATTATTAGTGATATATATTAGTATTACAGCTTGATAGGCTCGAGTTGAAAGATATCAGAGTTTATTTAGGTTGAGAGTTGGAGGAGATATTACAACTCAATAAAAATTACTATATTGTTTCATAGGAACTGGGTAAGAGAATAAAAACAATTGGGTTATCAGAGTAACTTACTCTCTACATATTATTGGAGTATATAATTACGGAGGATACAGAGATGAATTACATTGGTTTTACGCGAATTTACTCAGGATATTGTTTAGGAAATAAAAATAATGGTCTAGTAGGTGGCAAGAGAGAGTAATGGAGATTGTAATTAATGAAATGAGAGAGAAATAGAACCTAATAATATAATATGTGAATATTACTTTGGGGTCAGAAATTTTTCTTCTATATAGAAGTCTTTTGCATTTGAAACCGCAAATTATGACATCGGATTCAAAAAGTAAAATTTTAATTAAAATGTTGAGATGAATAAGTGATTATAATTCCGTCAGAAACCAAAACAAAATCAATTTTTAGTGCACATGAGCACCCTATGTACGAGATTATGTAAATTGAGTATTAGTATATGGTTAGTAACCTTAACAACAGAAATGGAATACATATGTGTGTTAGCAAAATTCAAAAGCCACACAGTAATAGAATAAGATGGGTGGTAACAAGTACCTAAGCATTATAGGATAGGTCAGCGAGTGATAAAGGTGAATACTAAGAGTTGGTGAACCCGATGTACATTCATGGTAATAGAGCCATTACCCACTAGCTAAGGCTTTTAGCACAATTAAAATAAACATAGCATATTTTAGTCCTTCACTCTTGAATCTCAATTCAATGTACTGGAAAATTAAATTTAAAAAATATTTTATTTTTATTTTTTGAAGATCCTCTTTTGAATGTCGGATATAATCCTCAACATTGTTAGTATATTTTGAACAAATGTAAATTTTAAAGCTGTAGTGCTAGAAGACATTTTTAATTAAAAATTTGAGAAATTTACCCAAAATACTGATCTAGTAAAAATTCTTCAGTTACTAATTATTAATATCTTCAATGATAATTATCTTTAAAATTAAGTTTTTCTATATTTTTTATCATTTTTTTTGGTTTATATTTATATATAATAGCATAAAATTGTTTATGTGAATAAAGGGTGGTAATGGTAAAAAAGAAGTATTTAGGAAGTAAAAATTTCAATAGTAAATAAAAATATTATATTCTTTCTTCTTTATAATTTTAAAAAAGACATAAATATGTTAAAAAGAGAGAGAGAGTGAGATAAAGATATATATAACACAGTGTCACGAAAAGTATTAAAATAAATGTAAAGGCGGTTCTATACATATAAGTATAATTAATAGGAAAAAGCGGAAAATTATAAAAATAAATAAATAGAGACATATATAGGAAAATGAAATTTCATTACTATTCGAATTATAGAATGAATGGATCGTATACTATAACACCACAATGTTCTACTGGCATGTCAAAGTAATAAAATGTATTATAGTTATTCGCAGATCATACAAGAGAGTGATATATATATTAGATATTGATAAGATGCCTGAGAGTACGTATAGAAAGTTTGGACTCAAAGAATACTTTATAGTAATATAACTGGAGACACATACATTATCTGATATAGACGTGTAAATATAGATATATAAGAGAGTCAAGTCAAAGAACGCGCATAGAGGAAGTAGTTAAAATATTAGTTTAATTCAAAAGTATATATGATAGTGTCTCTGTTGAGAAAGAAGATATATAGTTAGATTAGCGTATAAGAAGGGATAATAAAAAGTATGCTCTCTTTATATCTAAGACACCACCGCATATAAGAGGTTCGCCAATATATGGTTCTGACTTATAGTAATATATGCACTCGAGTAGAACAAAATAAATAGCATGAATCACCATATAAGATTTTTCTATTTTATCGGAATAACAAGTGCTTACCACGATACATGGGAGAATACGAGATATTCATACTCATATGTAGGGACTATAACATTAATGATGTGGTGTTCCTACCAGGGTAGAATAATCCTTACTATCATTTACAAATTAAGAGATCTTCCCTATTTAATATTTAAACAACATCGCAATATATCTATCTTTGTTATTTATATTATTTATAATTACGCGCTTTGAGGACCCGCTTCTATTTCCGTATGGTTCCTCACAGCGACACCACACTTATTGCGAGAGATGCTCTTAGATCAATGTACTGTAGATTCATCGCTCTAGTAAGGAGCAATAGTGTTAGGAGAGATGAAGAGTGTACGTAAGATCCACATCATTAGTGATTCACTGTAAAGATCATAAGCATCTAGCTTACCGAGAACTAGGTGCTTCAGTGTCTATAAATGATCATATGAGAGCATATTCTTTACTCTAACATATTTTGCTCGAGTTCCTGTCAATCTCTCTCGCTCCCCATTATCCTGTTCACATGTTATGAGTCCACGTTACAAATGTGAATTCTGACCTACTGATTCTGTGTGTAAGTGACGTTAATGGACCAACATCCCTCAAGAGGGAGTGCTAGCCATAATCTCAGAAACATTCTGGTGTAAGACTCTATCTGAGTGGAAAACAATGAAGTTAACAATATCAGCCATAAAGATATACACGTGAGCAGTAAACATTTCATATAGTTTATTTGTTCTATTGCTCTATTACAGATCACTAATCATTACTCGCACACAGATACCAAGTAGAAAATATGCTACCCGGGTATCGGTACCTCTCGGGAGCCATGTGCATTAGCTCTGTGAGTGGTGGTTCTTATAGCAGGAATCTGAGAGATATATCCGATGCGTCTATTGACAACTGTTTGGACTCTAAGTATTATATTATATTATAGACTCACTTAATAACTTCTTGAGATTCATCAGAGAATACTACTATGCGGTTATCCTAACAGAGAGAAACACGGATAGTGCACTCGTCTCGCTGAAGTATGATCACACCACTAAGCTATTCGTGAGAATTTCTCACAAATGTGAATGGACGACATAGAGCACAAAGGGATTGATCTCCTTACCTGTGATCGAGTAATTAGTTAGTCTTAACAAGAATTACTAGGATTACCAAAAGTCAGAGGTCCATGATACGTTATGATCTACTATCAGTATGAACTCTCTATATATATATTATATATGTCTGTTTATAAAAACTAAATAAATATAGATAATGTTATGATTATAGTTTCGATTAAATATATGATTGTAGAGGAATAATGTGCAATGCATGTTAAACAAGTACAAGTTGCGAACTTATATATCAGAATTGAGAGTTTAAGATATTGCAATGCGCGCGATATCATTTGATTCGTTTTGATAAACCTTTACAGATATCAAATTGTGAAAAATTTTTTTATGGGTATGTAAATCACCTAACTCAAGTCTTACGTTTAATATAAAGACAATGACACACAACTCATTCTCAATCTTTAAGTTAAGCCTGTGTATTCTGCGAGCGCTACATTATAGACACATCTGAGTTATAACTTTGCGTATGCACATCAAACTGTCGAAATAAGTCTAAACATATTTATACATAAAGTAACTTTTAACAGCCGGTTCAGAACTTGGATTAACACTGGACTCTGAGTGAAGATGGAAACACGAAATCACTGGAGTCCTGTCCAGATACTCGAGAGACAACGAATCCATTTCTCACTAAGAGTTTGTGGCAGTTGTTCCACTGGAGAATTATGTCTGCACAAATATTTATACTCCTTACAGGATTTGTAAATCTGAATAATTGGGAATGTAAGAGTTCGAGGGGAGAGGTCATTTTCACACAGAGTAGAATCGGACCTGACCGACTGTAGCATGATAGCGAGCTGTATTCAACTGACGAAGTCGATCAATGACAGAGATCAAAAGCTTAATATTATAGCAAGTGAGTATATTACGAGATGTCTACAAATAATCACGGATATAACCTCACGACCATCATTAGATTAATGACAACAGATATTACCCTTGTACGTATAGGCTTGAGTAAGAATCTGATGGATATTATGATAACAGAATATGAATTGTCAAGATGAATTAATGAATTAAGCACATTTGAGAGGCCATACTGTCTCTGAAGTTGTGCATCAAACATTACTATGAGATTAGTGATTCAATCTAATATAATGGAGCGTGTATACATGACAAATAAGTAGGTATAGACTTGACTTTCACACTAACTGTATTGATAATCTACAGAGTATGGACTCTAGAGAGCTAGAAAAATCTAAAATAATTTTTAATATTTAGCTGCCCAATGGGATAAAGAGTTACAGGAGTAACGGGATAGGTAACGCTCCACTAAAAGATTAGACAACTATGAAATAGAATTCTCCCTGTATAACCGGCCCTGAGGCTTTTTGAGCCAAATTTGTGTATAACAAATTATTTAGAGATATAGTATATAGCAGTATATAATAGGTCCGGGGACTAAATGAATAGCCTGAGTAAGTGATTGTTAATATCTATGCAAATAATCGTCTCTACAGATCGAATACAAAGTATTCATAGCCTATATATATTTTGATTTAGAGTGATAGATTAATTGAGTATAAATCTAGAGACATGAGCTGAGAATGAAGCATTCTTATAATTTAATAATGAATAATGATATAGTTATAGAAAAGTATATTAGTCAAAGGTTAAATCACTTCACCCTCACCAAAACTTAGTAATAGTAAACAACAGACAAGCCTATTGAGGCACGAGGAGTGGAAGAGAGAAGAGGAAGTAAGAGACGAGAGAATAGAGAAGGGATTTAGTGTAGGAGAAGAGATTAGAGAGTTGACGAGTAGAGGAGATGATTGATGTAAGTAGATGAGAGATATGAGAGAGAGTTAGCTCTCAATCTAGTTTAACTCGTGAGTATCTATCTATACATTTATGGTTAGTTTCTAGGGATAAATCGTCGGGAACATTGAATTAGGAAATTGAAGTAAACATTATATTCCGACTTTTAAGGAGTTTACATCTTACTAATGCAAAATATGAGTTAATGAACGATATATCGTGCATATTCTGCATTAGTGCATTATTCACTGTGATTATATGGAAACACGTAATTTGATCTCTCCTAGTGTATTAGATCCGCTGACACCTTAAAAAATTGTAACTGGTAGTGCTATTACCACTTTGTTATGAATAGAGAGAGTGAAAGTTTATTATATAGTTTTATCGACTAGAGGACGATAGGTTAGCTATACAATCAAAGTTTTATATTACGACATAGATAGATTAGCTTGTTGGATTTAGTCGGAGTAGGCAATCAAAGTGATTGGGGATGTCGTTCAGCTTAGTTGTTCACTTATAGTGGAACAGAGGGAACTGACTGCTATGAGAGTAAATTATCAGTTGTCAAGTTTAATAAAGGCCAGGTGGTATATATTGAGACTATGTGTCCCACGCGAGTTCAGAGTTCGTGCGGAGTGTCATTGAGTGAGATAATACTATCAGTCGATGTAGAGCGTCGTGCCTTACGCTGGGAAAGAGGTGCGTTTGATGTATGATATCGTCTCGATGCTTATGATGTATATGTACATAAATAGTCAGATTTGATTAACACATGATAGAGGAGTATTAAACATCTTCGAGAATTAGGCGGAGTATGTTTCTTTAACGCTCCATTTTGCATATGATTATCATAGTATTACTTATAAAATAATTATTTCTTTAACTGTATTTGAGTTTATTGATTGTAATTCTCTAATAACCTGCATATTTGTAAAATCACAGGGCTTCCTCAGTGGTTTCAAATGTTGTCACAAGAGCTTGAAGAAATGTAAAGATCATTCGCAGTTATAATAGAAAGTAAATGAATGAAGGAAATGATGGGTTATAATTTAATCTATCTGTTCAAATGATTTAGATTCATATTTAGCAGTAAGGATAAAGCTTAATTTATTTATCTTACTTACTATAACTTTATTATTTTTATTAGTTGACACTTTATTTTATCGTGACAGGCTACTAAAGGATCCCATATATTTTGTTCTTAGCTCTATACCTTTTAAATTCTACTTTAATATTAGCTAATCAAATGGGATTTTTTTAGGAGGGTGTCATAGATACGTACACAACGTTTGATATTGAGAATATTTTAAGGAGAAAATAGCTGAGGTGATTTTCGAGTGACTTATGTATTTATGATAACACACTAGATAGATAATGCCAAGTATAGTAAATATAAAAATATATATTTTAAAATAAAATATATTAAACTATATATAATAGTGATATATATATATTTAGTTACTATAATAATAAATAGTTAAAAATATTATATATATAATATTATATAAAAATTATATAAATTAACATAAAGTTATCAAATAAAAAGAGACTTATTCTCAAAATTCATAATGTCAATTAATACTGGATTGGATATCACTTAAAGATGAATGAGGAAGCCTTTAACTAACTTATTTGGGAGGGAGGACATGAGAATAACTAACATATCAAACCAATTCACCACTACTATGTATCTGGTTTAATCAGGTATCTGTTAAGGATAAGGCTGGTATTAGGTTTACCATGTGAAATCCGGTTATAAAGCACTGGTTCGAGAGAGAATACTATAATGCGTGGGTAACGAATATATTTGAGCTAGTGGCGGGAGATTTCAAGTGTTTCTCGGGGGCTCACTCATGTTATTTGTTCGGCAGCTCGCTTGATATTCTGAAGCATTAGGGAGAACGAATATGTTGTTGTTCGCAGAACACCTGGTATCGAGGCAGGTTTGCATATAAATCACAAAAGGTTGTGAGGAATGTATCTCATAGAAGACGGTGGATTTAGAAGCATAAATGGTCACTTTTATGACGATAATTTTTATGGGGTAGTCAGCGAGGGGGATATACCTCTCTCGCCTCCATTTCTCTTCCGGAAGTGGGGAATCGTCAAACAACACTGTTCTGTAATAACTCCAAGTCGTCTTGCACGAGGTGCCCACATCATTATTGTTCAATTATAGTACGCTCATATACATATATAAAAAAATAATAAAAATATAAAAAAAAAAAAAAAAAAGTAGTAGGTGCAGAAGTAGAAGTTGAAGCTGTAATTATTATTTAGTTGGAGTTAATTCATATTTAAAATTGATAATTATAAATTAGAAAATATATGTTAAGGATAAGATAGGTAATATAAACATGTCGCATATTGGAAGATATAATGTCTGATAAAGAAGACGCAAATCAAGTAAAGGTATATATACAAAGATGGATATACTTAGTGAGTATATGAGGCACGTATGCATTATTAGGACATGAGATATAGATTGATTATAATGATAGTCATGAAACGTACTATAATATAAGAAGTGTATTAGGCTTCACCCTACCAAGTAGGGCTCATGAGTGGAACCACTTCAAATGTTCTACGCGTACTCCATATAGGGAGACTAAGGGAAGAACGACACCTTATTAAGATCAAGAAGCTTGTTTACTAAGAGAAATAGTGTAACCCTTCCAATAAAGATCACCAGAAAAAGAAATATTGAAAATATTTGAGGCAGAGGTATATCTTTAATTTATTAAATAACAATCATAATTGGTTTCTTTGAGTTCATAGTTGTACAAATCTGGATAGTAGAAGCCACATTACACAAAATTGAAATTGTAAATATTTCAAATTAATGTAATAAAAGCAATAATTATGAATCGACGAATTCTGACAATTTATAAACCATTTTCTTTAATTAACGTTTTGGTAAAGTTAATAAATATTAAAAAAACGAGGGAGGAGATAGAATTATCATCAGTACTGATAAATAATCAAATTTAAACTTTTAAGTTTTTTAAACTATAGTAAAGACGAAAGAGAGTAGCATATTTGAAAGGAGACTCATGCTTTTGCGAAACAATCTATTTGGATAAGAATAGTGCTCGAGTTTCACGGTGAACGGGTGACGCTCAAAAAGGAGGCGAGGTTAATAGGGAAAGGGGAGAGAGATATAAGATTGTATAGAGCGAGTCTCACAGGTTATTATATAGAGGAGACACGAGTTAAGGAGAAACGTGCTGCACTTCAATTAACACAGTCGGCAAGCTAGATTAGTAAAATGGAGAATATGAAATCGTGATCGAAGAACATTTTATAGAGAACATAATATCTATGAATATTTTTTTGTAACGCAATTTTTTTAAAAATTATTATAAGTATCTCTATTTAATGGAAGCAAATATTGTAATAGAAGCGAGGTTTTTGTAAAGAGGTACTAAAACTTTCACCATAATATGGAATATACGATTCATTATTTAATTTAAAGACTGTAATCGCACGAGACCTTTTGTGATAAGAGAATTGCTATATATAACAAGTATCCTTATTAATATTATTTTTGTATAGATGAAGAAAACATATCATAAAAATATGATATTCAAAGAATTTATTAATTATTATCTAATGTCAAAGAATAATAAAACATTGAGAAAAGAACAGTAATACTTATATTTTATTCCAATTTTTGCAGTCTTCAGCTCTTCAATATGGTTTTTAATACAAAGAAAATTGTGGTAATTTTGAACCCCGCAGAGTGAAATTGTAACTGAGAGCTATACCACAATACTACTAAATTACATACAATCACAGTAGAGTTGAAAAACACAAATAGCAAAATAATAAACAAAAGTGTTTTTAATCAAAGTTGAAGTGTAAAAAATACTTTTTCTGTCAATGAATAAGGCATATGACGAAAACTAAACCAAAAAAAATATAAAGCATATCGATGAAATACAGGTTACAAAGGACTCAAAAAGAACAAAAAAAAAAAAAAAATGAACAGGAGTGAAATAAATAGATCACCCACTATCGCAATAGGCTGGCATCTATATGATACCTAGACTCTGCGCCCGTTATAGAACAAAAAGGAATAATTAACCATTTGCCCGCACTTAAGATTTCAACAATGCGCAGGGAGTACAAAAATAGAGAGTCAGAAAGTCAAACACCTCCAAAAGTTTATGCACTATTACGTCATATGAGCACTAACTTGGCTAACAGTTACGTATGAGTACGAAATCTATCCAAGACACGTAAGCCACCACACTCTCAAAACCGAGCACCCAGAATTAGAGCGACGCCTCCCATAGGTCGTAGGGGGTACACGATCACACGTGAGCCTCGTACAGGAGTTACGAACGGAATCTGAAAGCGAAAGTCAAGAAAGAAACGAATGACTAAACGCCTGGGAGTCAATCTTTTCCCCCACGTTTGTTATGGGAAGTGAGTGAGCGAAAGGGAGTATAGAGTTCTCTCTCCTCTCCTATTTATGTGGCCTCTACCCCGCTCCTCTGAGCCTTTCCAAAGGACTTATTGAATGCCCTTAAAGATATATGGAGTCTACTGACAGACCCTACTGACCTACGTATAAATTACTTAATGGAAATCAGACCTCGCGACGTCCGCAGACGAGAGGAGAGAGGTCAGTACAATTGGAGACGTACAAAATTACAACAGCAACAAGGTGAGTAAAACACACATGCGCTTATTTGCAACACTTATTACTCCTTAGACACAAACACTGAATTGCTACCTACACATATTCGTCCAAATAGTAACAGGAGAAACATGCTTTCATGCGCCATCTAGCGAAGAAGACGCAAATAGAAGACGGATGTCGTCTGCACTGAGTAACTTGAAGAGAATACCTATTACTCGACTTATTGATAGTTCTACAAATACGAAGGAAAGGCAGCTTGGACTATCCAGCTCACTTCGTATTCGGTAACGGGACAACGGAATATGCTAAAATTATATAGAGACTCTTTCTCTATGATACCTATTATCAGCAATTACAGACTATTATCACTCACTAAGTACAACAGAGAAGATACGCATGATTTTTTATAGAAGAATAATTTAAATATAGATATCGCCGACGACTCACATTTATTTATTAAACAAATTTTTATTTCTCCAAAGCGGTGACTTATAGCCAACCCCGGTAATATGTAGGGGAGGACCGCAAATGGTCAAACCTGTGAACGTTCACTAGTCCGATTACCAGTCAGAAAGAGAGATAGTCACCAAGCAGCCTAACAGAGAAGTCTTCTGCTATCAAGTAAGAGAGAAACCTAAAGTCGTTCTAAATATATAATCTATCACCGTAACACAGTTCGAGTCTTATGAAGAAATGAGATCACTACTGACCAAGAGCGTAATAGAAGCTCTAGCGAATAACGCTGTGTCAGAATTCAAAAAATAACTCACCACACCCCTCAACAATGATTACAAATAGAAATCCAACGTAGAAATAGGAACTTCAAACCGATACAGCATAGTAAACGAACGTATGTCAGCTGCGCCAAGTACCAGAAGGTCTAGTATGGATTCCTAGAAAGTTCTTGACGCCTTATAAGAGAGTCATATTAGAGATGTGTAAGGTCGATATTGCCCAGAGAACATGTACGCCTTAATTATCGCAACCCCCGGCGACACTCCCCCACTTCCACAGCAGAATTCAACATCCCAAGACAGGGAAACGGGAAGGTTGGTCCGTGAGACGACTCCCGGGCCAAATGGGGGTAAATCTGTGGGGAAATAATGATGACTTCTGTCCAAGTAACCACAACTTTTCACGAAAAGTCTGTGTCGATCGGGCTGCAGTTTTAATATGAAAGATTAAGATTTTGGCAGAGGAGCGGACGAATAGTTAATTATACCAAGGAGTAATACTCTGTACTACATCACTAATTGTTTGGAATTTTGAGAAAGTTGTTATCTACAGTTAGTTCAAATGTTTAATTGGTCACGAAAGTAATTATATCATGAGATAGATAGTAACTATGTATGAATTAGTAAATATATCATGATCATTATGAAATGGTAGGTACGTAAAAATGTATTTAGGATCATATTAAGATATGTTAGTCCACTTTAAATATCTGTGTAAATAATGGATAATTTTTAATAATAATGAATCGTATGGTCTAACAACTGGTTTGCTATGGATTAATGGGTGGATATTGTCAATTATGATGATAGCTATAAATAAAATAGGTATTATTTTATATAAAATGGGAAAATTTATATTAATAGAGTGGAAGTAATAAAATAGGAAATATGTAATTAAAAATCATTTCACTATAGATTATAATATGGATGAGTAGGAAATTACTCGTTAAAAAACTTAGAATCAAAAGAACAGGAGGGAGTTAAAATAATAAACAATGCATACACTGACTACAACGAAAGTTTTTAATGCGACTGAGGACTGGTGACTCAAATGGCCTCGAGGCATGTTGGTACTCTCTAGGTATTGTGTCATATCCTCTCTCTCCACATGAGCTCACATTTTATCCCATGAGGGAGAAGTGCACGAGTGTAGGGTTAAGAGCACTCTTCGAACACCTTTGTAAAGTATGTAACCTCGAGATGCATGGATAAGAAATTGATATAGAAGATAAGATGAGACAATAATGAATGAAAGAAGAAGAATGTAGGAATGGGAGTGAGAGATATAGAGGAAGGATGAGAGCCACATGAAGGTGATAGGGACTAACGGTTCTTTAGTAAATTCTATAATTATACTAGAAAAACAGGATTAGAGGCATTGGAGTGAATGAGATCGCGTAGTGCTCCCGGCAAGCGGAAGTTCAACGCTGTCCGCCCCCACCACGCGAGAGGTCAAGGAGGGAGAAGAGGCAAGTAAGAGAGGCGATACCAGATGTGTAAGGTGACTACGAGGAGACGCACGACTTAGATGTAAGAAGAGGAAACGATAGAAGAATGGAGTAGAGTAATAAAAAATTGAGATTTGGTAATTATATACGAAGGGGGCGAAACCCCCTTTTTGAAAATGAACAAGTAGTGAGAGTGTTAAGTTTATAGGGATACGAAGAAGACGTGTTTTTGTATACTTACGATACCTGTGAAAAATCAATTAGACGTTGAAGAAAATGAATGGCACATGTGACTTATCCTATAATACATGAGGTGGGAGTTTTCTGGCACTGGACTAAAATCGAATATGCAGCAATTAAGGATGTGATTCTTGGACAAATATAATCATTAAACTTAGTTACGTATACGATTAAAACTACACATGAAGTCTCTAATTTTACTTATATCCCGGAGAAAGTATTGCCTCTGACCTAGGTGATAGCGTCTGAATTACGATTAAGGGGGGTGCCCCGTTATTAGTGCACTAAAAAATGTTAGCGGCCAGGGCCGCAAATGGAGGATTTTGTATTAATATTTATTTTTTCTAATATACAATTCAGGTGTAATTAAAATACTTGTATCTTTTTAAGTGGGAGTTAGTATGCACTTTTCTACGACATTGCATATGCTATACGCCTGTCAGGACTTTTAAATTTAACGTCCTTTGGCATGCTCTCCTCTTCGCGCGAGAGAAACGACGGGTTTCACTATTGCGTTTAGATGCCATTATTTATTAAATCCTAGCACGAAACGTAAGTATTTTTCTTCGTCTAGAATAAAAATACTTTTGACTTTTCTAGGCATGTTCGAAATTCTATCTTCGCCTCTTAACCGGGCTGTTCCTCTATTTAATATACTCGCTGTTGCAACATGATATTTTAATTTATACGGGAGTATGAATATACTATGCAAGTCTCTGTTCCTATCAAGCCCTTGAACAATTGGAATGCAGCGCTGAATTTAAATTTAAAGAATGACACAGCTCAGCGAGATGGGCGCTTTTAACCTATGTACAAGTAGAGGAAACGAAGGGAGGCGTGGCTTGATTTCGAGCGAGGTGAACGAACTTAGCTCTGGAGAGGTCCACGATAGGACCTAGTAATCAGAAAGCCTTATTTATGAGGGCGGGCAGGTGCAAGGATCGTGCGGGGTTTTTAAGATTGTACTATTGGCGGAGAGGCGGTCGAAAAGGATTGAACGCGTTGATGAGGGGGAGGGGAGAGAAAGAAATGTCCCTTTAACCTTTCGACGCTCTCGGGACGATATAGAGGTCCCACCTATATGAATAATAAAAAATCTATCTAATTTACTTAGAGGTGTATTCAAACATAATATACACTCCTAAAAAAATCAGTACGAAAGATTATTATACGACGTCTTATGACACACGAGACCTTTAGTAGAGTTCTGCTTGGGTTGCAGACGCAATTATTTCCTAGACGGAAATCCTACGATTTGTAGCGCAGACCATTATTTGACACACAATAAACATTTTGCGCTGACCTACCCTACGATTTAGAACGTTACTTGTTTTTTTATTCCTGATGTCAAAAGTCCTCAACACAAATATGGTAAATTAGAGTACTCACTTGATAGTAACAGTTTATTTTTTGCTTTTTATTTAGTGTTTTTTCATGGAATATTAACTAAAATTATTCAATGTATGTGTTAAACATGTGGTTTTAATGTTTTAAAGAGTTATAATAATAGAATATTATATATAATTGTTAGCGTTTATGTGTATAATATGACTTAAAAATATACATCTATTAATTGATAGTAACTATATTTAGTCTTCACTTCTAGCCTATTATTCCTGGATATACGTAATTATTGTACTACCTGTCCCTACCTAGTTAACTATATATAAATATTAAATACATTATGCAAATAATTTTTATTATTTTTATAAATTCAGCAAGATAAAAATTAAGTAAACAAATCAAACTCAACTAGATACATCAATACTATATATATATTTAATCTATTGAGTTATATATATTAATATAATTATATATATATATATATATATTTATATATATAATATATTATTATATTATTAATATATATATATAATTATATTATATAATGTTAAAATTCCCCATTTCCTTTTTCTATATATATATATATATATATTAATATATTATACTAATATTTATATATTTTATATATTATAAATATATATAACTTAGTAATATATTAATATAAATATGAGTATATTATATAAAATATTAATATATTAATAATATATAAATATATATATATATTATATATATTATATAGTTATATTTAATTAAATATATATATATATATTATTAAATATATATATTTATATATATATACTTATATATATATATATATATATATTAATATTATATTTATTAAAAATATTATATATATGTATCATATATATATATATATATTATAAATATAATACAATCACTATATTATATATATTAATATATATCAGAACTAAGAATATAGCAAGTAGGTCATTTATTATTATTATTATTATTATTATTATAATTCAACTTTTGTTTGGGCTCACTAAGTCTAAAATCAAACTACTCTTCCATCTACCGTATTTCTCAGATTATCTTTGTAACATACCCTTTAATAGCTTAGCCTTTTGAAACAGGAAAAGCCTCAAACTTTTTATCAGTATTCGAACATTATTTTAAGATCAAATTTAAACCTTGAAACTTTAACTCATTCTTAACCAAATCTGAAAATCTCTTTTCAATCTGTTTTATCGCTCAGACTCTTTTATCATCATTATTACATAAGTTCTTTTCAGCATAAATAAAAAATATCAATTTTTTTTAATTATTCTGAAATATATATATTTTATTTTATATATTATTTTTATTTTTTCTTTTGATGAATAAAAATTGATTGATATTATATTAGTGAATCTTATTTATAAACATTCCACTGTAACATTTATTAAGTATAGTAAATTTTTTATCATCATTACTGTTTTATACAAATTTATGGATTTACATTTGACTTCATAATATCAGGTTTGCATATTCTGTATATTATGATAATGAGATTGAACTAAATTCATAATTCTTTTCCCCAGAATTGTGTAGCTTTTATAATTAATACTTCATGTCGTTTTATCCCTAATAACGTATCATTTGACGATGTTGATCGGATCAAACTATGACTATGTTTATCTCATCGCGAAATATTATCTTTTAATATTCCTGCCTGCTTCTCAAGAGATTGTGGCTACAATAAATAGGTTATTTAGAATAATTGGTCTTTGTGGTAAAATTATAACTGTCATTTATCTTTTTTCCTCGAAATGTAGATAATTACTCAAATAAGCGGTCATGGTCTATTTTCAATTCCACTTGTTTTCTTCACTTAATCATTGTAATAAATACTTAGTTGATTTAATTATGAACTAATTTAAATCATAACTTACTTTAACATACTACAAAATAACTTTAAATACTTCCTTTTATTCTCTTCAGATAGACTTACTGTCTTTAATTTAACTTATAATATTTAAATTAAATGTTAATACTTTCAAAATAACAATTCAAATTTTTGCATTATATTAATGGGTTCACATAAGTTTAGAGTAAAAATTTATTTCTTCTTCCTTTCTGGTCATTTGTTCACTATTTCTTTTTCTCTGATTTCCTCTTCATTCTTATATTTGTTATCACATCTTACCTCTCCAGAGCCGGAATCATATATTTTATGTCATAATCTTTTTATTACTTATATTTAATTTTATTTTTGGGATGAAAAATGCAGTAGTGGTAAATTTATTGATGTATCTGTTATAGGTTTTCAAAGCTTATAATTCGGCATTACCAGTTAGAATTAATATATTGTCATATTATATATTATAATATTATATAATAAATATTAGTATATATAATTAATATAATATATAATATATAATATATATATATATATATATTATATGTATTATAGTAGTATTTTATAAATAGATTGATATATGTCGTATATTTATATAATATATACATCACAGTTCAAATACATTGATATTGAATATATATATTATATATATAAAATATATATATATATATTATATATATATAATAATAGTATATAATATATATATAATTCTTAATTAATTATATTATCTATAATATATATATAGTTTATATGAATATATAATTATATATATAATATATATATATATATATATATATATAATATTATATATTATATAATATTTATAAATACTTTATATACTAAAACTTGTTGCTTTAAGGTCGAGATCGGATAATTTTGACTTTTAGGACATTTCTTTAAAGCTCTTTAAAATTAAATATAAACAATTGTGGGATGAGAGCAAGGTTGATTTGTCAACAATACTATTTGATGATAACTATTTTTCATAATTTTTTCCTCCCTATACCTAATAATTCATCAAAATGTTAAGGAAAAAAACTCTGGAATACAATAGTTTAATAAAATAGATATTTTAGGATGATCATATTTTACTATCTTTGCATCATGCAGATAATATTTATACCAAAATATATTTATCTAATCTGTTTGTTAATAGACATTGGTAATGCTTTTGAAGAACTTTTAAGAATGTAAGACAGGATGAGTATGATACTGTTTGTTGTCGATCAACTTTTTTGGCTTGATCCTACTGTGGTTAGAAAGGACAAAACAGAATTTTTTGGGTGACATTTCACAAGATACATTCCCCTCCAAACATATCTTTAAATTAATAACAATAGTTATGTCTAAAATTTCAAGGTTCTGGTAAATCAAGTATTGACTTGTTTTTCTATAGTTTTTTTGCTTTATAAATCTTTGTGACTGGTTCTGTTCATTAGTCCATTCTTATAAGGTCATCTCCTTATAGGGTAATATGGGGCTTACCTGAATTGGGTTACAAATTTGAAAGGATTTGTTTATATCTGGCAAAGGGGCAAAATGGAAGAGGTTGTGGGGTTTTGGAGTGGATGCTTAATTTCAATGTACTACTACTTCTTCTGTGGTCCACGTAAGAGACTTATCTTTTGGATGGTGTTTTTTCTCTTTGGATACAGAAAAGACGAGTTTCGCTGGCAAAACAGGGGAAATAGGCGATAGAGGGAATCCAATCACCCCAAGAATCTCAAGAGCTGCGAATTCGAGGATGTGGGAACCGAGCTGAGTTTCTTTCAGAAGCGAAACATCAACTTTATTTTCGCTGCGCGAAGACAAAACGGCCCAGACAGAAAATTGGCGGCGCGAGAACATATGAGGAAGCTATAGCAGGTGTAGTAGCACAGCAATAGAGCTTAATAAACACAAGTTTATTTAGCGTAAATAAGATTACCGTAATGATACAGTAAATTAATAATAATACTGGTTTAGTTATTCAAAATTGCTATAGAAAAAGTCAGTAGTAAATAAAAACTAAGACAAAATAAATAGTTAAAAATGTTAATAAACTATTATAAAAAGTCGAGAACACCAACTAGTTTATGTTCTCATTTGAGAAGTTTTATTCAACAATAGCAGAGAATAGACCATAAAGTATTTAACTAGGTCACTGTCTATCTGCTTATTAGTACGAGTATAGAGGCTTATTTAGAATGTACTAATCAGCGCCTCCTACGCACCTTAGCCATGAGTCCCATTTTTAATATATATATATATATATATATATATATTTATATACATAATATATATATAAATATACTAATAAATATATTATATATACCATACCTTAATTATGCCTTCTTTCTTCTCTAAATACAATACACACCCTCAGTGATAAACGTGCGGCCCGAATTTAGTACGGTTTTCCGGAGTGATCTTTGTTATCTCCATTTAAAACCTTTTTACCGATAATCGGTTATCGGCGAATAATTTTTCATCCCATTTACCCAGCAACCACTGGCCAAAATTATCTTGATAAAGTTTTGGTTATCTGTTATCCGATAAAATCTTTTATCAATGAAGGGTATCGCGCGATAGCTTTACTTTTTTTATAAATATATAGTATATAATATATATATATATAAATATATCATATAATGTTATATATATATATATAGTATATATACGATATACCCTCCACCCTCACATCACCGATTTATATGTAGTTTTTTATCAAGGATGAGATGTATTAAGCGCTGAAGAGATACAGCATACTCACTCATGAAGCTGTTGGATTTATACCTAATGGTATCATATTTATCTATAGTGGAGAGAGAGAGAGAGAGAGAGTGTTCGCATTAGCATTGAAACACAGTAACCGCGATGACCCAGCTTATAGCATTTTTATTTAGCAAATATTCCACAACGCATTGCCCTTCACACAACCCAGGGTGCGCATTCCGTCCTACTATGTAATTTTCTTGTCTCGCCTCTGGGGCCAAAGGCTCACATTTCTTCAGCAGGCATTTCGCTTTACTGACGTGCAATCCACTTTTTCTTCAGTCTTCCGGTCAGTCGATTCCCAGCACACTGCACTACTATACATCCGCTGAACTAAGCCTGATTATCCATGCTGGCACGAGCCTTTCCTTGAAGGGTACTGCAATTAAAATTGTCTTTTGTTTATGTTTTTATATTTATCGCCTTGCATTCATCAGCACACAGCAACTCCCCTAATTGCGTTCATCTCCTCATTTTATCATATTCATCTCACAGCCTTATACGTGCCCCTAAGATTGTCCATCTGAAACACATTGTACTTTAGTAAATGCTATTAGGCCTCTTATTCAACAAAATAATTAAACTACTATATCATTATATTCCTAGGCTACATTTGATATAATACTTAAACATATAATAGCGAGAATGGTATTCATTCTTTCCATTCCTTACTAGCTTATACATGAAGAATCGCTTTCCACTATTTTAAAACTTTGTTTAATCTTAAAATTTAACGGGTTCCTTTTCAAATATCCAGGGTTCATGCGGGAGCTCAAGTTCGAACCGACTCATAACTTGATCAAAATCCAATGTACCATATAAACAGGCCAGTACACACATTCACCAACCCTGACTTTCGATATTTAATGGTTTAGCAGCAAAAAAAAACTGTAATTGTGGACTTGGACAAGCCATATAGCATTCTCCTGTTCCAGTGACCGGCGCACTCCTGTCAATTCCCCTTCGCACTTAACGCCATAAGACAAGATGTTCTCGTCATGCACTTTTTGTAACGATGAAAACCTTTGCCTAACTACATGCTGCCTCACTTTCCTTCCACCCCCCAAGGTTTCGTCCTGGGGTATTAGGAGCTTTCTTGAAGAACAACTTCCAAAAATCAGAGGGTCAGGGCCTTGAAGAGAAGAAGTGTGAAGATTTATTTGGCGTGTCATTACCGGTAACTCCTGAGACAACGCCATCATTTAACCCGTTCTCTAAGTCTCAATCTAGAGTAACAATAAAACCACACTCTGTATCTGGATGATTCTTTAACAACTCACAGGCGTCATTCAAGATCAATCAACTATAGTAAATCTATCTCTCATTGTAAATAATATTCTCAGCGTCCGAGACTGGGATATAGACGCCTGTAAACTAAGCTTTTTAACAAACACACGTAACGTGTCTCATTTTGCTCGCTTAAGTCTAGACATATACACTTGTGTGGTCAATGTCTACGTTTTCGAGCGTTCGGTTTGCAACGATTTTTGGAGGTTTTCCCTTGGCAAATATCTAGCAGATGCCAATAGAATTTCCTCTGGTCAGATGAATAACTTTAATAGATCATCATTAGGTAATGGGGAAGCGGGTGAAATCAGGATCTAATTTATTTATTCTCAAGTTCTTTAATATTTATATAATTGGGTAATATAACTAATTCTTTTAATTTTAATTTTCAGCTCCCGCGTTGCCTTAATCATTTGTGGGGCTTTGCTATTATAAACGATCACCTTTGAAAGCCTCAATTAAAAAAAAATTTATACTCACAAAACACTGAGGAAGCAAAGGAATAAAATCTAATTATTTAATAAGGATACCGTCCAACGTTTTTACAAGTTATATAAAGCAAGTAGTAACATTCCCATATTTTTTTTTTTAAATTTTCCTTAAAAAACTTAAAACATTTTCAACTTTATTCTGGTGTTGAACCACAAAATATTTAACAACTGGTTCTGCCTGCTTAATACGCTTAGAAGGTATATGTGATCGGATCTGTCTATAGTATTATTCGGACGGATTCAATTTTAGAATATCTAAATTACTTAGATTTTCCCCGTAAAAAATTGGGGCTAGTTTCTTATAGCACAACAGGGTTCAGATCTGTACTCTTATACAAATAAGTCTATCGTTTTAATGCATATTTACACCGTAATATTTTTATCTTTTTAAGAGCTTACTTATATAATTTATTTTTTTAATTCAAAACCACTTATTATTTCGTGAAATCCTGTTTTAATAACCCAATTATCCTCACCATAGCTAAGAATATTACTGCGCCTTAGGACAGAAACCAATATGGGAACAAAATATACGACAAACATTTGAACAAGTGTGTCATATTATTTCATTTTGCATTCATTGTGGTAATGAAACTCGGAGACCAAGATAAGTCTTTTGCTCCCCATATGGCGTTCTGATAAATAGTTTCGCAAAATTCTGCACTACATGTAGGAAAAATATACGTAAAGAAAATGGTTAAAAATTGAGCTTGTTGTTGGTCTAATGTTATTCGATCCAAAGAAACACCCAATTGTACGTTTTATTTTTGTTTGTAATTAAATACAATTTCTTACAAATACTTAATTTGTAGTATCTATTGGAATCATGCAAGTCAGTACCCACACTTCCTGTGACATTTCCGCATCCCAGTTTTCACTACACTTCCCATACCTAGCATTGTTTTGTCTTATGAAATAAGATAATCCCAGGGGGATTTGTGTGTTGCACTGTGCATAATATTTTATGAATATAAGATATTACTCTACACAACAACATTCTCCCAGGAAATATCAATTATTTAGTTACTATGAGGTTTAAGTCTCTCCAAGAATGATCTCTTAGCTTTTAGTCACTTAGGACTAAGTAAAAAACTTCTCAATGCCGTGAATTAAAATAACTTTTTTCATACAAGATAGGTATTCTCTTCCATATTATTGTAAAAAAACTAGGTATACTTTTGACATCCCTTACTCTACTCGTAGAATGTGTTACCTTAAATACCGTACCAAGAAATGGTGCGTGTTTCTTTATGATATTTCAACGAAACTTTAAGTTGGTTTAAGTTAACAATTCAATATTATGCATCTGTGATCCATAGTTCACCAACAAAACTTTAAAGATGAATAGTAAAATATAGAAAGTTTTGTGCGAAATATAATAATAATAACAACAACGAAAAGGGAGGAGTCTATTTGTCAACATCTTACTGTTTTGTCAGGCAATCGTAATAACTAAATACCCCCCTGGTCCATCGCGCGGCTTCAATATGCGTATGCTTGGCGATACTTATGGGGCTAAATAAGACACCTTGTGACAGTGAAAAATTTGTATTCCCTGCTAGTTATAAATATGACTTTAATTTGTGATCAAATATCATTAACTGTACCACTGTTGAACATGTTGAAAAATATTTTCCACCACTCAATCACACTAGTACTTGTTATGGAACAAAATTGTTAAGGTGCGCTAGAACAAAAATTGTGAATTTCAAATATACTTTTCGATATTTTTTTCCAGTGGTTCGGAGGTATATAAACTCATAAGGGCTTGTAAATCTTAGCTCCCTTCAATTCTCACAAAATTATCTAAGATACAATTTCATAAATTCCATGAACTGTATATTGTAATCATTCCTTAAAAAGTTTTTGCTTTTGGTTTAAGTGCTTTATTTTAAGGCCTTTATTTTGCAAAGCTATCTGGTCCAGATGTTTTCTATCAGAAGCTGTTATGTAGAATGTCACAAAACTTTCACTTTCCACATATTGACTTTAATTATTTTTTCCGATAATCATGGGATTTTATAGGATAAACAAATTTGAGAGTCCATCAGATATCAATGTGATGTTAAGTAAATATACCTATGAAGGGAATGGGGAACACACATATGGGCTAGTACATTTGTGGGAGGGCCTTCTAACGGGGGTGGAGTCCCATTCGCCACAGAAGACAATCATAGACATTAATTGGGGACTTTATTGTCTGGGATTCAACGTTTCGACTTACAATCAATTTAATGACTTACTCTTTAACAATTTGTATATATTCTTTCGGTGTTTTTATTGTGAATTACTACATACCAACATAAATTGGTGTTATTAATCGGTATTTTTTGACCACCCTTTATCATAAACTAGAGCCAATCTAGGAAACGGAGGTCATATCATATTCAGAATCAGGGCACAAGTTACCTATAAAATACTGAAATTCTTCGTACGAATCTCTTTATTGCAAGTGACTTTAATTCTATCGAGAAAACAACATGTAATACATTATTTTAACATTTTCTTAAAAACTAAAAAAGGTGTTTTTTTTTTTAAAAATCATTTTATTTATAATAACAATAAATAGTTGCGAGTTTGGATTTATCAATTACGCCTTTACTCGGCGATATTTGTTTCTCGAGTTATCGGTATAATTCGGTTACGATGTATAAGTGGTTTTCGTTATCGATTTTATCGGTTATCGCGATAATACATTTTTTTCGTTATCCTGTGCCCACCTATGTATATATTATATATATATAATATATATATATAAATATATATATTATATTATATATATATATATATATATAGTATAATATATATATATAATATTATATATAATATATATATAGTATATTATATATTATATATATATAATAATAATATGATATAACACTCTGATAAATGCAGTAAGATACATAAGATACTTTACATATAAATACTTCAACTCATAAAAGATTTTAAATAAATAACCTAAATACATTTACATTATAAATATATGTACATTAGCTGAAAGATTTTATGAGGACAAGACCTTTAAGTTGTTTTATTATAACAAGCGGTTTGTGTGTGTGTTGTTGTAGGTATATATATATACGTTTATATATATATTATATATATATATATGTAATATATATAAAGTATATTATAAGTTAACCTAATGTATATGATCGAGAACTGGTGTATATATTGTTAAAAAATTATATATAATATATAATATACTAATATATATATATAATATAAATATAATATATAAATTATAGATTATATATAATTATATAATATTATATATATATTAATAGTATATATCATAATTATATATATAATATATATATATATATATATATATATATATATTGGAAATGGAGCAATACCAAAATTTTAACCAATACCAAACTTTTAAGTTTACCTGATACTTATGAATTACCGATACCAATAGCAGTATTATCTTAAAGGTATAGCAACCACAAATTTTTGAAAGATTACATGAATGAGTAGTAATCAGGTTGACACCTATCTATTAGTAATGTCAAGTTAGAATTTCAACTTTCGCGGATGTGGATATGTTTTTTCTGCATTTTATATAAAACTCTTTAAAACAAATATAGAATTTAAACTTTAATATTTTTTTTTTTCTTAAATTAAAACATTTGAGATGCTTATCAATAAGTTCTACCTGCAAAGAATCTGTAATTTCTAATACCACATAGAAGTAGAAACATCAGAAAGGAGACAGGCTTTTGTCGCATTTAACATGTATTCAGAAAGAGGAATGAGTGTGAAATTGCATCATTGGCATTCAAGAATCAGAGATAAAAAACAAAACAGATGAATTTGTAATAATTGTAGATTGTCGGGAGGAAATCGAGTCATAAATATAAATGTAGACAATTTGGAAGACTCCAAACAATATTAACAGGAGAACACAGATCAGTGTTGAGTCCATAAGGCAACATCTTTCTTTAGACTAAAACTGAGACAATAGGAGGGCACAATATAGTTGGCTGTTTGCGAGCTTAAACGGAAGATTTTGGTAAGGAGAAGAGGAAAAGTTTAGAGGGAGAAAAGGGATGTCCTATATAGTGGAAACTAAAATAGATAAGAAATAATGTTGCAGGTATAAATGAAGAAAGAATGAGCATCAGGATAATTCAGCAATTTCGTGTCTGCGCCTTAGGCTAAGGCTCCACAGGCATTATTTTACTGAACTCTTAAGAGCAGCTAAGTATCGTTCAATAGCTACGTTGGCGAGGTGGATACAAAAGATAGAAAAATCTGCACCAATTGATGTGGCAAAAATAGTGCTGCTGCAGCTGTGGGATTGCTTGAGGTGCAGCAATGCACTGTGCAGTTCATTGGTAAGAGTATGCGCAGTTCATAGGTAAGAGTACCTATGGAGATAGCGATGTGCATCGATTTATTGAACTTAAAATGGAACCTGTCCTATTCACAGAAGTAAGCTTTTCTTACTGCCATATTTTTTCAGACTGTCACAGGAAATTCCTGAGTATGTAGCCACCTACTATCCATTGTAATTGGGTTTATTTTCGTGCAGCTAATAACTGCTCTTATGAATAATACAATACTTCCTGTGGAGCATTTGGCTTAATTAAATGTATTTGACACGCACATAGGTTTTCAATTCAAAATGCATAGTAGCTCATCTTTCCATCCCTTCAAAAGTATTCAGGGATATATCAGAAAAAAGACCTTCATTCAACCGACAGTTTATATTTATGCAGAAAGGATTACCCATTTTGAGATGACTGAAAAGATGATGATCAGCAAGTTCTCAAAACTGATCACACATGAGGTTCGCTTTGTTGTGAGTAAATAAGTCCTTGAACAATAAACGTCCTAGTTCTCATCCGCAATCGCGTTCACATTCACTTTGATTTAACCTTACCTTAATTTGACAATAAAAGCATTAGAATGAAATATCTAAGAAATTATTTTTGATTTGGAGTCAGGTGTTAGATATTCTTGCTACTTTGACTTCTAACTCTTTCTTGAAAATTTCTGATTCTTGACCACCGTCTCCCACCAAAGAGTTCCGATAAAATAAACAGGGTGCAAATAATAAAATTTATGCAATGGAAGATCTCGGTTTATGCTTCCTAAATATTTGCAAACAAGTAGATTATAATATTTTTAAAGTCATCTTATAGCTTTAATAATAATTATTTAACAAAATGTATTGTAAACATTAGTCGATGAGCGTTATACACTTTTACAAAAAAAATTCAAATTATTTAAATATAGGATTTTAGTATCAATTATTTTTTACTGATAGCCATACTTACAAGATTTATCTGATACTAAGTACCGATACCAGAAATACTGATGCTCGACTCCATCCTTATTTATATATATATATATATATATATATATATATATATATATATATATATATATATATATATATATATATATATATTTTATAAAATATATATATTAATATATATATATTATATATTATATAATATATATATATATATATATATATGATATGAGAAATTTCCATTTCCCATACAAACAATGCCGCCTATTATATCTTAAAATTGTTTTATATTGTGCCAGCCAATAGGGCCAGAGAGATTTGAAATTGTAACGTGTATCAGGGTCTTGAAGGCCTGACACGAGAGAGTCCACTAAGATAGAACGTGGCGGGAGGATGCTTCGCAGCATCTCTCCCATAGATTCAACTTATTGAATTAATTATTATAATACTATTGTGAAATCCTAAATGTATATTAATTATCATTATCAAGTAAACAAAGCGATTTAATACCAATTCAGGCAGCATGCAAAATTCAAATGCTTAAGGCTTAGTCATTATCAAATAGCCGGCAGATTTGCTGAGATACAAAATATGGGCTTTATTACATAATAAATATCTTAAATATATTTTGCCATTATTGGATTAGAAATTGATTATTAATCCATCTGTCATACATTTATTTACTTGCAAATATTTAATAAAACTTTGAAGAAAAAAACTTTTCACTCAATCAACTCCATTTATTAATTACTATTTTTCTAATTGGCCTGGTTGCAAGATACCAGTGCAATTTTGGTGACCCTGGAGTGACCTTGCACATTGCATTTGCAATATCCTATATTGACTTCTGAAATGAACCAAAATTTTTTATTAAAAACGGTGAAAAAAAAAAATCGGTGAAAGTGTATCAACAAACAATTGTGTACGTACTATTAAGTAATAATTAGTGAAAGTGGTCTAATTAATAAGTTTATAATATGGATGAAAATAATATTAATAATAAACAATAATTGTGAAAATTAAAAAGCCGCAGTAGTAATAAAAATAAAGAAAAACAAAAAGAGAAGAAATTGAAACGCTTCCTATGTAACGGAATATTCTGTTACCAACCCAAGTTGAAGAGAACATTTTAGCCCTAAACATTTTGAAAAAAAATGGTCTCAATAAAGAAACTCTCTGTCTCTGTTAAAACAAAATCCACGAGAGCTAAAACGGCTCCAACAACAAGAAAGTGGGGGAGTGGAAAAATACCCACTCCCCGACAGACAAAAGTCCCCAACGACAAAAGCAAACATTCTTCCCGCGCCAGGAAGGAAACGACTCAAATACCAAACCGAAAAATTCAAGTCAAGTTTGTTTGCTCACTTAAACTCCGAATTTGAGGAAGACATATTCAAATTTGGCTCGAAGCCGTAACAGTCATTTTTAGACTGTATAAAATAAAAAGCTGACTGAAAAATAGGCACTTGGCAACCAATGCTACAACCCATCTCTTGCTCTCATCGACATGCATTAAAGAATTCCTTATAAACTGCTAAAGCAATAAAGAAAGCTTATTTACTTCCCAGGTCGAAGCATTGTGACGTACTTCAAAGAAACATGAAACAAAAGAATTGCCCCAGTGTGTATGAGAACGCCTCAGCAAAAATAATATGGAGAAGAAAAACACAAAATCTTTCTTCAAAATCAATTATGGCCTTATAAGGAATACTTTATTGCCGCTTTACCAAATGAGGTGTATCAACATATATACAAATTCGCTCAGGCGGCCGAGCTACATACACTCATAGAACTAGCCGATGACCTATATAAATTTGTCAATCCGAGAAACTAAACAACAACAACAAGAAAACTTGTAACTAATAATAATAAAAATGAAAATAATAATAAAAATAAAAATAATAATAATAATAATAATAATAATAAAATAATAATAATAATAATAATAATAATAATAATTAATAATAATAATAATAATAATAATAATAATAATAATAATAATAATAATAATAATAATAATAATAATAATAATAATAATAATAATAATAATAATAATAACAAGAAGAATAAGAATATTATAACAATTGTAGCCAATTTTAATAAATTTTAGAAAATAGTAAGTGGTAGAAAATTTTATTATATAAATAAATTCTATAAATGCTATGTCGTAGATAATCAATATTTCTAATAATGAAGCAATATATAATATGTAGCACAATGAAATTGAAAAAAGATTGAAAAATAAAAATAAAATAGCCAATGTATCCAAATGTAATATTTTTTAGAAAATAGTAATGGTTTAACAAATGTAAGTAATTTTGATAAAAACATAAAGGTTTTCTATATATTTCATGACAATTATTTGAATTATTAAAGAAGCATAGAGTGGAGCGATAGGAGGCATACTTCGTGCTATCCGAAACTACCGCGTGGAAACTTTAATTTTGCGCAACCAAGCCGTTGTTGCCGTCAAAAGTTCTACCGATAGCAGAGGATAATAGGAAGGCAAAAATTTTTCCTTCGCCAGGCTCAGAATTTATGATTATATTTTTTGTCAGAGTAATAAACGTAGTATAGGTTTAACAAACAATGTCAAAGGCGAGAAGCTCACACGAGACAGTGCCTGAGTCAAATATACCGCGCACATGCGACGAAGTAGACTCGAAAGTCCTTCCACTTAAGGAAAACATTGTTAAAGTCCTTGTAAAATTTATTATTTTGATGCATGATTATAATTATAAGTTCGGCATGTCTTTTCAAATTTCCCACTCTACATAGACTCTTGTATTCTATCCTAATTATTAAATAAGATTATAACAATTTTGAAAGAATACCGTAGAAAGCGCTCACACAAGCAACCGAGCTAAAACGAAAACGAAAGAAAATGGGAGGAGTCAGCGCCAGCCTCATTCTCTTCCAAACAAGTGAACCAAATGCGGATGGT
>JABUQX010062061.1:37500-48093 GCA_015478945.1 Trachelipus rathkii
ACTTATAGATATGTTAAACATTATAGTATATGAAGTCAAAACTTCTATTGATTTTAATTCTCTATATGTCTAAATAGTTTTCTCTATATATATAGATATTAATATATATATATATATATATATATATAGCTATAATAATATATATTATATATACTATAATGGGAATGCGATGTTTTTGTTAAATCCGTGATGCGGATGTCTAATATATTAGTTATTATATATTATATATTACTATAATATTATATTACTATATATATATATATATATATACTATAGTTATATATAATATATATATATAATATATATATATATATATTTTCTTCTGCTTCTTTAATCTACCTTTTTTCCAGATGTGAGAGTAAGGGAGCGCTACAGCTCGGAAAAGAAAAGCAGTAGGATGAGTATGAGAACTGTCGAAAAGAAAGGCGCAACTTACGCCCCTCTGTACATTAATTTGAAAATCGTCAAGAACAGAAAATCCACTAGAGCTTCATGGGACGCAAGCGACGGACCCTCATATGGTAATGTTATTAAGGGTTATACCTTGCCAGGTGGGCACAACATGCCCCAATTACAAAACGCAGCATTCTCTCTGCTATATGCATTTATTCTCGAGCCTGCCAAACAATTTTCTCTCCTTCGAGCATTCTGTTCACCGACTCATCCCTTTCTCTTCGGTCTCACCAGCCGGTCGGTTTCCAAACACTCTCCACTATACTTCAACATACGCTTAACAACCGACTTCATTCATTTTTCACATGATCAAACCTTCAACATACTTTCATTTATTCTCTCATTACCCTTTTTCTAACTCCACACAATCTCTAATAAGCTTATTCTCATTTTTTATTAATTCTTCTCAACCTAGCATGCCCCTTAGATTGTCCATCTGAAAAATTGAACTTTAAATATATACTTCTTATTTCAGCTACATAAGTCTCACTACGTACAATGACACAGGTACAAATAGCTCATGTAAGCCCTCTAAGCGCACTCAAGACTTAGTCCCCTTTACATTCACCAAATTTAATTGCACCAAGCACCTTCCTGCCATTCACAACTTTCTATACACTCCTGGCATCATTCGTTCTTTCATCAACAATACTAAATATTTAAACTCAGAACATGGCTCTAGCTGCTCACATTACATGATTCACACTGAGGGTGTCCTACTCACAACCATACCTTTACTCTTATCTAGTTTACTTTAAACGCCTTCTTTTACAATGCCCTGCCAATTCTCTACATCTTCTAAATCTCTAGTTCGCCACAAGAACAAATCATCCGCATAATAATAGGTAGGGCACCTCCACTATCTCCATTCTCCCATCATTCTAACACCATTTCCTGCCTCCCCCACCTTCTTTCATATACCCATCCATATACAATGATAACAGGAGACATAAACAACCTGGTCTCGACATTCGCTATTAATCCTAACCAATCACCATTGACACCATTTTTTCTTACACACGCATTCAACTATCGTCATGATCTTTTTGATTCCATTCAGAAGCTACAAACAACATATATCACTATATCTGCAATAAGCTTCCTATTACTCTCATACGGCTGTTGGTAAATCATAAAACTAATATAATTTATTCTTGCTTCTTCATTTTTCAGATCATTTGTATTAATGTAAGATTTTATCTACACTCCTCTCCAACTCTTAAAGCCCTTGTTTTCACCAATCAGTCACTCAGTCACTCGACGCACTCTTTCGACGAAAATACCGAGATATCTTCCTACACTCAATAAACTTATTCGCCTATAATTTCTACTACAGTTCCATTTTCTCCCTTACCTTATTAAGGGTACTATTACCGCTCTCCTGCCAATTCCTTGGAAATTATACCCTTCCATAAAACGCTTTATAAACAACTTCCAAAATCATCAATCCCCATCTGGCTGCCGCTTTGAATCATTTCACTAGTATTTCATCTATACCTGAGATTTACATTCTTCAACACTTTCTCCACTTAACATTACTTCTCCTTACTAATACTCATCCAAAATACCTTTTCTTCTTGCACCATCAAAATCACACACTTCACTACACTCTCATTATCTTACTGTTAATATATGTGCAGAATTTTTCGAAGTTTCTTTTCCACCTCCCTCCCACTTTTATAGTTACATAAAGACCATTATTCATTAATTCTATAGCAGATTCCACTTATTCTCATTCTTACCTTTCGCGCTTCCCTTCAGAAGAGCTTCCTATTCTTGTATTGTCCCTCATTCATACTCTTCCACATGTTCATTTACTTTTTTTCTCTAGTATGCACTTTTTAGATTTCTTTTTTTCCTCTTATATATTCCAAGATTTCTTTTGAGATTCATGCATTTGTTGTTAGTAGATTAAGCAAGCTTCTTTTTACCTTTAACCGCTTTCATCCCCTCTTCATTCCACCTCTACGCTGTTTTCTTCTTACTTCCTATTTAGCACATCACAAACTTCCTTTGCACTACTAACATTGCTTCCTTTATTTGCCCCGATTTTGTTTTCAGTATAACTTCGTTACATTCACGTATTTACTAGCGAGGCGCTCTTACTACTTATAACTTATTGTCTTGTTCACGTTAACTTTCACTCTTAATTTTACCTACTTCCTTTCGTATCAACTTCGCTCTCCTTCCAAGCCACTAATTAATTTTACATGAACAATATAATAATGATAATCTCATTCTAAAACCCCTCACTTGTTTAACTCCAACACATACTTCACATCTTATTCTTCACCAACAAATAATTATATTATATATAATATATATATATATATAATATATATATATATTATATATATATATATATATAATATATATATACTATTATATTCTATATTATATATATTATATCATAATTAATATATATATATATTATATATTCTATATATATTATATATTATGTATATAATAATATATTATATATATATATTATATATATATATATATATATATATATATATATATATTATTGTATAATACATATTACTATATTATATTTATATTATATATAATATATATATATATATATTATATAATATATATGGCTAATTATTTCGAGTTTTACCAAATGCTATTATATAATTGTTACCAGGGTGCGAGACGGGGACCCAATCAAGACACAGCCTTTCCCTACTCTCCAACTTATGAGAGATTTTTAACAAAGGATTATATATTTTTTGCACTAATATTGAAATGTAAATTTAGGAAGGTTGTGCTTAAGAAACATAAATTTTAGCCACTTTTCTGCTGGAAGTCTGTTTCTCTTTTCATATATATTAGCCCAGCATTGGTAAATATTCTCTCACTTGAACCTAAGTTGGAGGACAGGCCAAGTATTTTCCTTGCAAGTTTATTAAGCGTGGGTAAACATTTTGCTTAACTTATCCCAAACAACTGTATCTTTTCGTTTTTCTTGGTGATAGTTTTCAATCTTTGCCTACATATTTTGGGTCATGCGTGTGTTTTCTTTTATTAATATGGATCCGTAGATTCTTCCAGTGATCTGTTATTGTTTCTTGTGAAGATGTTGTTCTGTAGATTTCGCTTATTTTCTTTTAATGGGTGGGAATTAATAGCCTATTTCGGATTGAAGTTTTTTCACTGCACACAAGGTGAGATTTAACTTGTTTAATATTGTTAAAAAAAATTTGCCTTTCTATGGGTTCAGTAGTTGCAATAGTAATTAAAGGTCATTAATTTTCCACAGAACCAAAGCGTTATTTTTTAGCTCTGTTTTATTGACATCTTTATTCTTTTAAACGTCATCATTTTCATTGAAGATGGTTCAAATTCTTCCTTAGCGTTGAGATTATGGTATCATCGGAGACGAAGCTTGTAGAGGCGCTGATATTTCGGCATCATTAATCTTTATGTGATCTGTTGATAAATTATATGAAATTCATGATGTGAGATCATGAGTCTTCATTACACAGTTGAGTCGAGTCCATGTTCTCATTTAAATTTGCGTTGAGATTCTTCTTTTCTATTTTTCATTATAAATTTCTTTTATCAATCTCGACATAAATATCAGTCGCAACATCCGCGCGCACACTCGGTGCGGGAGTGTGCGGATTCTTTTAATAATGTGCGGATGCGGATGTTACTTGCTCACTATATATATATTATATATATATATTTATATATATATATTATATATATTATATATTATATATATATATATATTATATATATATATATATTATATATATATAAATATATATATTATATAATAATCTATATATATATATATATATATATTATATATATATATATTAATATATATATATATATCTTATATAAATATATATTATATATATTATATCTCTATATATAGATATATATATATATATAATATATATATTATATATATATATTATATATATATATATTATATGATTATCATATAGGGATAAAAGTATCGGTATGGTATCCGGGTAATCAGGCAAAAATTTTGTAATCGGTATCAACGGATGAAAAATTGCGAGTAGATTGTATCGTTATGGTATCGGCTAAATTTTGGTATCGGTGGACCTCATATTATATATTATATATATATATAATATATATTATATATACTAATATATATATACTTATAATTATTATTATATATATATATATATTATATAGTAATATATATAATATATATATTAGTTATATAGTATCTATATATACTATATAATATGCTGACCGCCCTCGTTCAGCTATTTCCTCTGTCTCATAATAATAGTTTCCCTCAGTGATTGGCAGAGCAAGCACATGTCCAACTGTTCGAAAAAAGGACGCCGCTCTGATCTTCTCAACTAATCGCCCTCTAGCTTCACTTTTTGTGATTCTATCTAAGGATCTTTGATACCCTAACTCAACTACTCATTTCTTAGATCATCTGGAGTTCTGGAGTCTCCTTCGCAGTACGGCTTTTGGTGTTCAGAGTCTACTGGCGATATACTTTCCTATCTAACTTATTTTGGTATTTCCACTCTACCAGAGAAACTACGCGGGAGACTTGTGTGGACTGGCACTTGACATATTAGGCTTTGACCGGGTATGGCGACGTCACTGCTGCCTCAAGCGTCCCCTCCTTAGGGTTTCCTCTTTTTGCTTATTATGTCTAGTTTTTCAAATCACATCCAAATTCGGCTGTTG
Source organism: Trachelipus rathkii (assembly GCA_015478945.1). NCBI lineage: Eukaryota > Metazoa > Arthropoda > Malacostraca > Isopoda > Trachelipodidae > Trachelipus > Trachelipus rathkii. The sequence goes on from JABUQX010062061.1 coordinate 42,655, forward strand.
TTTGAATGGGCGATTACTTTATGCCAGAATGTCTTGCATCTTCTTGGATTCGCTTACTTTTATTCCTACTTTTATATTTGCCTGTTTACGTATTTTTACGTATGTTTACGACCTTAATTCTTCATATTTCAAATTCTGCTTCTCTCTTTTTACTTTAGAATTGCTCTCGTCTTAAATCTTTCCGATTCTATTCCTGCTGATGCAGATCTCGATAGAATTTCCGGGTGGGGTGTCTCAACCTTGTTGAAATTCAATTCTTTAAAACACCAACTTCTACAAATCTCCTCTCAAGAACTTCTAACTTTCCCTATTCTTTCGACGGTTCTCTCAGTCTCTCTCGTTGAAATAAAACATCTTGGCTTAAATAAAAAAAATGTATTGGAAACCTCACAACGGTTGCTAGGGCGGCTCAAAGAACTGGAGTTTTGTTTAGGCTGCGAGACTTTTTTGTTCCTCTTCTCCAGTTCGCTCAATATACAGGGCTTTTTTCATTCGCCACTTGCATGGAAGTGAACTGTTCTATAATCTGGACGGGCCTGGTTTAACCCGGCTTTTGAATAGGGTCGAGTCAAGGCCAAAAGGCTTATAAACTGTTCTGCATTTTCCAGTTCTCTGACCCTCATCTTTGCGGCGCGATGTTGTGCTTTTTCTTTTTCTATAGGTACCGCAGCGGCAGGTGTCGAGGGAACTTACCACTCGCGTACACCACCGTTTACACCCCTCGTAGCACAAGGGGTGCTTGTTGTGCGCATGAGTTTTGTGTTGAAATTGGTAACTCCAGGCTAGTTTGTTCGCTGCGGTGCCTTCCTTCTTCCTGCCACCTCTGTTCTCGTAGAATTTCTTCCCTCTTCTGTGTCTTTCCCTGCTGAAATTTAATCTCTACTCCTTATAAAGCCTTGGGTGCCTGTGCTCATCTGCGAGTTGCGATTAGTTTGATGAATAAGTCTGATGTGTGGAAAGGTACCACACCCTTGAAACTAGGGCTCTGCCGTGAGTGGTGGTGACAACTGGTAAATGATATATATACTATATATATTTATAATATATATATTACTATTATATATATATATATATATATATATATATATATATATATCAGAGGTGGGCATTCCGCTCTTAGTCCGCTAGTCCGCTAGTCGCTCTGAGCGGACTACCAGAATAGGTTGCGGACTAGCGGAGGTGCGGAGTCGTCAGGAAATTAGCGGACTTGCAGCGTGCGGGATCAAAAAAGTTTCCAGCTCTTTGTTACGCCCTTTTTTAAAAATGAAATATAGTTTACATTATTGAATTCTATTGTTTATAATAAGACAATATTAATTTTTATTTAAGTTTATAACTAATTATACATTTAGTCTAAGAATTATTGTTTTTTAAATAATTAAACTTTCAAACCAATCTCAAACCTTAAATGGTGACATATCATAATAAAAACAGTTAATTGATTTTATAGACTGAATGGCGATTACATCTATAACTTAATTAATTATATTATTACTTTACTATATATAATAGGCAACTTAAATCAATTCTGTGTAAAACCCAAATATATATTATATTATATATTATATTATATATATATATTTCTATATATATAATATATATATGTATTTATATATATATATTATATATAATATATACTATTTATATATTTATATATATATATATATATATATAATATATATATATATATATATATTATATATAGATATCTATGTACTACGAAATATATTTTTAAAAATATATAATATTACTTGGTTTTACACAGAACTGATTAACATATATATAATATTATATTATTCATTATATATATATAATTATATATATATATATTATATATAATATATATATATATATATATAATTATATTTATATATATATATTATATAATATATATATATATATATATATATTATATATATATATATATATATTTTGGAGTTTTACACAGAACTGATTAACATATATATATCTCTATATATATATATTATATATATATATTTAGTATATATTATATATTTATTATATATATGATGTATATATATATATACTATATATATATATTATATATATTATATAATATATATATAATTATATTGGTATGTATAGCACAGAACTGATTACTATATATATATATTATATTATATATATATATATATATATATATATATATATATATATATATATATATAATATATATATATATATTTATATATATATATATATATATATATAATATTATATAGTATCACCAGGAGCTGATCGATGCATTAGAGCGAGACCTTCGGCAGGAGTCGACCCTTTCATGGTATTCTACTAAGATCTTCGGCCGAATAGATTTTATCGGTGGCAGGGTGGTCAATCAATATTTCAGCGTTTAGGAGAATGATTTTAGGTGAGGATCTTAAAATTAGGAATGGACTTGCTGGAAGTGAACTAACAAGCACTCCTCTACAAGGACTCTTTCCCTTCAGCATAGGCAAGAATTTGTTTGACTTGTTATCAAAATACTATGCCCTTCTGCCCTAAGTTTGCGGGTTGAATGATACCTTGGTTAAGTTGGTCAAAAATGACATTATTATATGCTTTTAATTTTAGAGGCAAAATCTTTTTGAAAGGTAACTAATGGATCTCTTGGTCCTTGTGAAGACAGACCATTGAGGAGGAAGATGACAAATCTTGGAGATTTTGTCAAATATTCATTCAATTTTTCATATAATAATTATAAAATAATTGTCTTTGTAGGGATATATACTATTTAGTATTTAATATTAAAATCTTTTTGGGTGGAGTGCAGCATTAATTAGGGGGACGTGCGACGTGACGGAACTTTGCGATAGCACGAGGGTTGCATGGTCGCGTGAATAAGTACGTAGGAGCGAGTCGGAGCTATTTTTCTCTGAGGGGCAGGGGCAGCGGGACTACCTAAATGAAGGCGGGGTGCCCACTTCTGTATATATATAATATATATATATATATTATATATATATATAATATCTATTATATAGTTTATATATATATATATCATCTAAATATATATATAATATATATAGCGGATGTACGCGATACCCAGAAAAGAGGCGTACAGATACCGACTAAGCGATCTTCTCTTAACAAATTGGAGTTTATAGGAGGCATGCGATGAAAATAGGATTTATTATTATTGGAGGCGGTTAGACATAAAGGTCAATAATAGACATGATGGAAGAACCTTGATCACTTTAATTAATCTAAATCAATGACCAGTAATAGAAGATCAGAACTTTGTGTTACTGCTAGGCAATCAGGTTTGGCTTCATTGTAACAATACTTAGATCATTTTTTTCATAATTTTGTTTGTGCCAAGTATACTTTTATTTTAATAAATTAATTGGAACTTAAAGGAATAATAATGGCAAATATAATATTAATAAAAACGGTTTTTAGTCTGTTGTTTGTTAAAAAATATTTCCATTTCCAATTTTTATTTCAGGTAAGTATAACAAAGTTTTGCTTAGCTTTTTATGTTTTAACATTATTAAATTTAAAAGAAGATTCTTTACTAGCTACAATTATAAGAATAAAATAGAAGAAGAGACCTCAATTAATCGACTGAAAAGACAAAATAAAAAAACGCTATTATTCAAAACATGAATAATAATAATGATAACTCTTTAAGATAATAGATCAATTCAAATACCATACAATTTCATAAAATTCTCAAAATTGTGATGCCAAACACATTAGCTTTCACATAGTCACACAGAATGGCGAGCCTGTCTGTTTCCTTTTTGGGGTTTTAACATTCCCCTACATTAAAAATACGCTTCGTCTCGACTTGAATGTGGGAGGAATGATTAATTTGCTTGCAACCTGATAATAATGGAACCCTTGGCTCGCATTTTCCATGCACTATAAATGAAGGATTTCCTCTTCTGTAGTGAGCATCTCCATGTTTCGCAGAGCCTTCCTTTCTCTTTCACGCCATTTTCAGCAGATTGTAATTTGAATATATGCTTAGCTCCAATTGGCAGACTGAGTTTTCAGTTTTCGATGAGGTTCTTGGTGTGATTTTTTTTGAAGGTGAATGAGATGTCAAAGCATTTCAGCCATGAACTTATCAAGTAAGCATCAAACTCTCATTTCAGTAGCGTTTATTTGGCTGGAAAAGCACCATCAACTAATCAGTCGCTGTTGCCAGGGGTTGCTGGTAAGGTGCTTCCATTCTGTGAATTTTTTTTTTTTGCGTCAGCGAAAGCTCCTCGGTTATGCTATTTAATGCATTCTAGAAGTGGTTCACGTCGGAGATGCCATTCCTTTGTGTTGGTATTCAGACTAGTCAAGGAATTCCTTATTAAGAACCATTTTATTTATGAAAGCTAAGTTTTATCCCAATGTACAAAAAAATTTTTTTTGTTTCTATGATTTTTTTTATTGTTTTTTTTTTTTAACAGTTTTTTAATTCAGATTCCAAATATGTTTTTATTTTTCTCTAAACATCGACCGTTTTTATGTTACGACGGCTAAAATTTATGGATCTCTCATTTTGTGGGTGGTTACACGCGGATGGCATGCCTAAATAAAAGTCAGTTGCATTAATCGTTCTATGGGATTGGCCATGCTTAGACACTGGATTTAAATATATATATCATTATATATTATCTATATATATATATATATATATATATATATATATATATATATATATATTATATTTTATATTATATATTATATATATACGTTGGTCTTACTACATTCTTAGTGCAATGATATAATTGAAGGTGAGGTATCAAACTTAATTATCTTTTATAATTCAGAATATTATTAATAATATAATATACATTTGTAAATTGAAGTAGACAGTAGTAAACATTTGGCAGATTTCTTTTTGTTTAGTATGTGTTAGATATTATTTTCTAGTTTAAAGCACATTTCCAACCAAAAGTTGTGAGGGAAAAAGTATCTGGATTTGGGTACAGGATCTATTTGGTATGCTATTGGTGATTAAGAATATAGCCTGGGTCATTATATATATTGGAAGTTGCAAAAACCCTAGAAAATGGCTTAAGAGGAACAGAAATGCATGCCTTTGGCTATTCCAGAATATGGTGAGGCCAACGAATTCACTTATGATGGTGCACTTCTGAATATTCCAAAAATATGAAAGGTAAAAGGAAGGCAATCTCTCCATACAGATATTACCCATCATCAGAACCCAGTTCCTCAATATGAAAAACACCTATACCTTCACACCTGTAAGTAATTGGGTTTTATAAAGTCATGAATAAAGCAAGAAAATGAAGTATGTTTCTCAATATAATGATAGCAGCTATTTTATAAATATATATTATATATTTATATATATTTATATATATATATTATATATAATATATATTATATCTTATATATATATATTATATCATATAATATTATATATTATATATATTATTATATATATATATA
>JABUQX010062062.1:0-5000 GCA_015478945.1 Trachelipus rathkii
AGAGATTATTTATATATCAATATATTATAATATATATATATATATATACTCCTCCTCAAAAGGGTCGGATCGTGATTGGTGATAACGTGTAATATATAATATATATATATATATATATATATAAAGTATAATATATATAATATATATATATTATATTATATATATATATATATATATATATATATATATATATATATATATAGAATAATGGCCGAGTACACCGAAAATATAATATATTTTATAATATATATATATACTATATATATATTTATATATAATATATAATATACTATATATTATATATATATAATATATATATACTATATATATTATATATATATATATAAAACAAGTCCTCATTTTTAAAACATATAATTACCTATTATTCGAACGTCCTAAAAATATAATAAGAAAAATTACATTGCCATACATAATATGCATAAAATGCGTATTAATAATATACATTCTGCGTATACATTTGTATACTTATTATTATTTTATTATGATTATTATTATTATCATTATTGTTATTGTTATTATTTTTTTTATTTTTTTATTTTTCATATTGGACGAATTTGTTTCCACGTAACGGAAGAGAGGTTTCAAGCTTCAGCTTTGTAATAATAATAAGTTAAAATGGGTTTTGGCATTCCCTCTACTCTCTTGGCTTCATAATAATAATAATAATAATAATTAATAATAATCAATAATAATAATAATATAAATAATAATATTGTGAAATAATAATGAATCATAATATATAATAAATTAATAATATAATAATATAATAATAATAATAATATAATAATATATATAATAATAATTAAAAATGAGAATGAGCATGGCGGGTAATGAAATGATGAAAATATAATAATAATAAATGGTTTTGAATTCTCTACTCTCTTGCTCACTAATAATAATAATAATATAATAATAATAATTATTATTATTATTATTATTAGTTATCTATTATTATTAGTTATTAATTATTTATCTATTATTATTATTATTATTATTATTATTATTATTATATTAATTATTATTAATTATTATTATTATATTATTATTATTATTATTATTATTATTAATTATTATATATTATTATTATTATTATTATTATTATTATTATTATTATTATTATTATTATTATGTTACTATTATGAGTAATAAATAATAATAATAATAATAATAATTAATTAATAATAATATAAATAATAAATAATAATATAATAATATATAATAATAATACAATAATAATATAATAATAATAACTAATAATATATAATAATAATAATATTATTATTAATATTATTATTATTATTATTATTATTATTATTATTATTATTATTATTATTATTATTATTATTATTATTATTTATTTTATTAATTATTATTATTATTAATTAAATTATTATTAATTATTATTATTATTATTGGATCTATTATTATTATTATTATTAATTAATTATTAATATTAATTATTATTAATAATAATTAATATTGTTTTCATTATTTACTCTATTATAATAATAATAATAATAATAATAATAATAATAATAAACTTTCGCTGGGTTCTGGTGCAAAAAGGTGAAAGACCTACATGAAACCAACAAGGAAGAGGATATTACAGACTTTTCAAAGTCAAGTTTCGATATGCCCACGATCAAAATCTTTGGAAGTGTTTAAAAATTGAGAATGATCATTGCGGTTAAGTTTGAAACTGATGAAAATGGAGTGAAAAATTATTCACATGAGCTCCGTCAAAGGAGAAGATAAGCGAACGGGGATTTCAAAATAAAAGTGTCCGTTATAATAGCGATTTGGTCACTTCACAGACTCGGAGGTAAAGAAGGTAATCGCCGGACTGAAAAACAAAAAATGTGACGGTCATTCTATCCCCAAACTCATTCACAAACTCACTGCTGACGTAATAGCCACCCCTTTAAAACACTTGTTCAATGAATCATTTCTGACACGATTTTTCCAAATATTTTCAAAGTGATCCCAATACCTAAAAAAGGAGACCCTTCCATAGCAAAAATTACAGAGCAATAGTTATCAAAAATATGATTAGTAAAATATTTGAGAAAATAATTTTCAATCAGTGAACAGAATATTTTATATCAAACAACATTCTCAGTGATTCACAATTTGGATTTAGAAAAGGACGCTCAACTGCTGATGCACTCATTTGCTTAACCGAAAAACTTTAAAGAAATATAGAAAACAAGGCTCTCCCAGCTAATTATTATTAGATTTCAAAAGCTTTGACATGATTGATATGGCATACTTCTAAGTAAAATGAAAAATGGGCTTTGAGGGGACATAACTCTACAATGGTTTAAAAGCTACTTAAAGGAGAGAACTCAATAAACTAAGTGAAACAAATTCGATAACACTTCAAACATCAACTGGCGTACCCCAAGGCTCAATTCCTGGACCGTTTCTATTTACTCTATATACTATCATGACGTTTTTTCAGTCTCATTTGCTGATGACACCTCTATCTTAATAAATGACAAAAATGCTGAGTCTCTATCTCGTAAAGCAGTAGACACATTAACAAAAAGTAGTGAAATAGATAGATACCAATAAGATATCTCTAAATTTAAACAAAACATCTTATATTATTTTTAGAACAAATTAATTGACTGTTTTAAATATCAAAATAACTGTATAGGGCTACAAATGCTAAAATACTGGGAATAATAATCGATGAAAAACTGACATTTAAAGAACATGTTAACAACCTAGTTAGCAGACTGTCGAGACACATTTATGTGCTAATAAAATGAAAAATAGTACTCTTTCATTCTAGAAAAATATACTCATGGATTGATACACCCATGATCCTATACTGTCCTTTATATCTGCGGACGGCAAAGTTACTCGTAATCGCATCTTGGTAATTGTAATTCAAAAAAGCGATTTATTAGCCTTATTAGCAATACAAGAGACTTTTACAACCATACACAACCATTGTTCAAAAAAACTAAAGATATTGCAGTTTAAAGACTTACTCAATATGTCACTCCTAAAGAGATACATAAAATTATCCATAACAATGCCTGCGACTTCTTGCTAGCAAATTTTCACTCAAACCAAGCAAGGAGAGAGGCAAATTGAATTAATTTACAAAATACTTACATAAACGCACCCTTCTGTAGACTAAACTTTACAACTCAATGCCACAAGACTTTAAAACTGAAAACTCTACTAAATATTTTGCTAAAAAAAATTAAAACTTACTATATAAATAAATAAATAATAAATAACCAACCCAGCGATTTAACTTTTGTAAAATATTATTATTATTATTATTATTATTATTATTATTATTATTATTATTATAATAATTTGAATCATGGGCCTGAACAGTCTTAATAACGCACTATTACTTGGTTGTTGTTACGTTAGTGTAATATTCTACATATTGTTTTAGTAATTGTTTCGTAGAATACTTATCTTAAATTACTACAACTTATGTTCTTACATATCATTTTGATTATTATAAATTATTCTACTAGTATAGTCTTATATTATTATTTATTATTATTATTATTATTATTATTATTATTATTATTATTATTATTATTATTATTATTATTATTATTATTATTATTATTATTATTATTATTATTATTATATTATTATTTATTATTATTATTATCTTTTCTTTCTTTTTCCTTTTTTCTTTTCTTTTTTCTTTTTCTTCTTTCTTTTTCTTTTTTTCTTTTTCTTTTTTCTTTTTCTTTTCTTTTTCTTTTTTCTTTTTCCTTTTTTTCTTTTTCTTTTTCTTGTTGCTCCTCTTCGCTTCTTTCTTCTTCTTCTTCTTCTTCTTTCTTCCTTCTTCTTCTTTTCTTCTTCTTCTTTCTTTCTTCTTCTTGAAAGATTTATTTTACTTCTTTCTTATTTAGCTTGTCTGTCTGTTTAGTCTTTCTTATATTATTATTATTATTATTATTATTATTATTATTATTATTATTATTATTATTATTATTTATTATTATTATTATTATTATTATTATTTATCATTTAATTATTATTATTACTTTATTATTATGTAATGATTATTATTATTATTAATATTATCAAATAATTATTATTATTATTATTCATTATTATTATTTATTATTATTATTATTGATTATTATTATTCTTATTATTATTATTTTTATCTATTATTATTATTATTATTATTCATTATTATTATTATTATTATTATAGTTATTAATTATTATTATTTATTATTATTATTCATTATTATTATTATTATTATATTATTATTATTTTATTATTATTATTATTTTTTATCATTATTTTATCATTGTTAAACTTCTTCCTATTATATTTATAAATATTATTATGTTTTCTAATTGTATCAAAATTGGTTTTGTGATTACATTAAGCTCAATCCTTAAACCCAATTACTTAAATTTAATCATACACTGTATTATTTTGGGTCTCAAAGGAGCCACAACATTTGCCGTGCAATTAGATAGCACCCTTCTTTTCCAGAAATTTGTTTTGCATTAAATATTGTAATAATCATACAAGAATAATACAATGTAATAATAACAATGTAATAATAATAATAATAATAATAATAATAATAATAATAATATAATAATAATAATAATAATAATAATAATAATAATAATAATATATAATATAATAATAATAATAATAATAATAATAATACAATGTAATAATAATAACTAAATATTACATCTGTATGTTAAAATTAATATTGTATATTGTTCGTTTTCTAAAAAAATTGTTTCTGATTCTGATTCTGCTAGTAAAGGGAATTTGAAGCAGCAACTCGCTCGGCTCATAAAAAGATATTGTAGAAAGTCAGTGGTAGTGAAAAAGATTTGATAAAATGAAAACGTCCAGACTTCACCTCTTTCATGAGAAGACTTCACGCATTTCATGAGGAGAATTCATCCATTTCATGAGGAGACCTAAACCCTTTCATAGGAGACTTAACCCCTCTC
>JABUQX010062062.1:20000-31004 GCA_015478945.1 Trachelipus rathkii
TACCCATATATATTATATATATATTATTATATATATATCATATTATATATTATGTTTTGATTAATAAGCGTATATATTAATAGATATATACTATATGTATAGTATACTATATTAGATAATATATTATATATATATAAGTATATTAATTATATAATAATTATGGAAGCGAGTCTCGCCAAAATCAGATATCTGATAATGATATAGGCTATTATATATATATATAATATAATATAATATAAATATATATATAATTATATTATAGTAATATATTACTATATGCCTTAGTATACTATGATATTATTAGTATAGATATATAGTTAGTATAGTATAGTATTAATCCTATAGTATACTGATGGAACGATCTGCAGAATGAATTTTAGATTCTGATATATATATATATATAGTATGATATATAATTATATAATATATATATTATATATAATATATATATATAATATATATATATTATATATATATATATATATATATATTATTAATAGTTATATATATTAATATATTCGATTTGATATGACAACATCCAGGCACAGGGCCCTTTTTTCAAAAAAGGAGGAGGATGCAAAAAAAATAAAATAATATATAGATATGAAAAACGATACGAGCCACTTTGTTCGACAAAATGCCAAAATAAAATGGAAAAGATAATAAAACCAAGCACGCCACTAAGTTTTTTGACTTCGGCAAGTGCTCCTACCGGATGGCGTCAAACGCGGGACTTTTATATCTATTATGAAAGGATTGTAATGTTGCAGGGAAATCTAGAAGGAAGGGATTCAAAGGAAGTTGTACACAAAACAATAGTGGCTGGAAAGAGTAGGTTATCAATGTGATGTACATCACTGATCACTTGATCTTCCAATATTTTCCACTTTGCCACTAATTTTCCTGAGAGAAACAAGGAACGGGATGTCCGTATGTTACTCTTGGTTTACGAGGAATCGACTGCAGATAGTGGATGTGAATGCGGGGAGGTCAATTCTTTCGAGCACTGCCGTTATTTGTATATACTCACTTGATATGAAAAGAGATAAGGGTCAACCACGTTTCTGATTGCGTGTGGACGGAATAGCAGTAGAAAGAGGGTCAAGGGAGTCCAGAGATAAATAAGGAGAAGTTTTATAAGCCTCTAGGCTATAGCTTCAAACTCTAGTCCAGAGAAGGAGGGTGGGAAACCGGATCTCACCCCATAATGTGGGGAACAGTATTCCAGTACAGGGGCGAATAAGACCTTTATATAACTGGAGTATCTTGAGCAGAAGAAAATAAATTCAACTCAATCTGAACAGAATTCCCAGCTTTTTGAGGCCATTTTAGCAATTTGTTTATGTATTATATATATATTTATATACTATATATGATATATTTAATATTATATCGATTATATATATATATATATTATATATATAATATATAGTATATATATATATTATATTATATATATATAATGATATATATAGGATATATATTATATATTATATATATATAATTATATTATATCTATACGTTAATATATATACGGTATATATTATATATATATTAATATTATATTATATATAGATATATATTATATTTATGATATAGTACTATAGATATATATATTATAGGATATATACTATTATATATTATATATACTTATAATTAGTATAGTTTATTAATATATATATATACTATTATATGATATATATATATATTATAGATATATATATATATATTAATCTTACCTTGAAGCTACTCCCATCTCTATTCGCAATTTAGTATTTTTTTTAATAATTGGAAAAATATAATATTTGTAATAACAATAATAAAATATACTTTTTATGAATACAGAGACTGATGAAATTTTTAAATAATTTGTTGTGTCCAATTATTATTATTTTTTATTTTTTATTTTTTATCATTTTTGTTATTTTTTTGTTTTTTATTTTTTTTTATTTTTATTTTATTTTTCTTATTTTTTTTCTTACACACCTCGTATGTATTTGCTTTGAGCTGATTAAGAACCATTGGTCGTTTCTTCGGCAAAAATGAAAATTATTTTACAAATAGAAAAAAGAAATTGTGAATAGGTTAACTGTTTAGCTAACATATTTTTTCTTGTTAATATATAATATAGTGTATCTAAAGTATATATATAATATTATTATATATAGTATATATATATAATAGTATAGTGTATTCAAAATGCACTTTTATATGTATATATAATATATATATATTAATAGTTATATTATGCTATATATATATTTATAGATATAAATATATATATACTATAAATCATTTATAATTTGATATAATATATAATATATATTATTATATATATATTATTATTAATATATGATATATATATTATATATATATATATATATCATATATATTATATATATATTATCTAATTATATAATATATATATATTATTAGAAGTGTGCGGGATGGTGATTTTCACTATCCGCGGATGCGGATTGCGGATACGTTAAAATCACAATCCGCGGATTGCGGATGCGAATAGCGGATAGTTTTTAGTTTATTAGAGGTTCTTACTTATATATATATATTTTTATATTAAATTTATATATATATATATATATATATATATATATATATATATAGTATATATATATATATATATAATATATATATATTATATATATATATATATATATATATATATATATACCTGTGTTATCAGATTGCGAGATATGGACCCAACTCTTTTGAACTCTAACCAAAGCCTTTCCCAGCCTCCACGTCCTTCGGAAAAAGGTTATGTATATTAATGCCTTGAAATTAAGTAATTCTCAAATTATACTTCAAAAACAAAAGTTTCTGAACCCTTTCAGGGCACAGTTTGTTTATCTCTTAGTCGTTAATGTGATCTTTACCACTGAAAGATGCTCACTAGCTACATTTGTTGAAGGGCATGCTAAACAGTTCCCCTGGCGGACTTTGCAAGATTGGAAAACTTTTATACCCATATGATCACGTACAATACCAAGTGGTATCTTTTATCTTGTATTTTCAAAGCTTTTTCGCTTTTGATATTCTTCGATCAATGATACAGTGTCTTTTTGACACATCTGAAGAAGACTCTTGATCTCTGCTAGAAGGCAAATAAACAGATTATCGAGTACAGACAATGATATCGCTAACAGATGGTAATTGTGTCTGATTTATGTGATCTTTTGCTCTTTGTTGGCTGGTTATATTTCTGCCTTTAGCAGCATTTCATCACATACACAGAGAAAAAATCTTCTATCAAAATCTCAGATTATATCAATCGAAGTTCGAATGATGAAATGTTCAATCAATGGAAATCGCAAATATATTTCATTTGCCATGATAATATTTCGAAAAAAACGTAAATAAATTGTTAATTTAAATTTTGAAATTAAATTTTAAACTTTAAACGAGACTAATGAATTTAAATTAATAAATAGATGTAGAGAGAAGGAACTACTTCATATCGCGTACAAAATACTGATTTCCGGTCCTATCATTAAATTTATATAGAAGAGCTTAAAATCGCTGTTTTTCATGTAGTTTCTATCAAATATCTATGCTATGATTTTTTGTTTACATGAAAGTCTGTATTGTTACGCGGTCCGCCATCTTCGGTCTGTGTCAAACATATATAATTTTTAATCCTGCTTTAAATTATAGTGTAATTGTAGTGAAAATAAACGAAAAGTTATTTAGCAGATATACGATTGTTAATCTAAACATATTCACTGTGTAGAGAATTATACAAGATAGGTTTCATAATGTCAAATATGCCAATATTCTTAATGATTTATGTTTGTCCTTTAAAATATGGCCTTCAACCAGGAATTAATTTTGCATTAGCTCCTCTCTGCACAAAAAATTGTTACAGATTGCCTTACCTTAAATACATATTTTATATATTTTTGTTCTTATTTACTAAGAATAACTATATTAGGTAAGGAGAAACCTCATTTTAGATTTTTCATGCCAAACTTCCAGAGTATCATTTTCAGCCAGCCATTGGATAAAATACTCTACAAAACCAATATACGTATATTTATGCCATTTATTAATGAACTGGGATTCTTCCAAATTATATATATATAGTATATATATATATATAATATATATATATATATATATATATAATATATATATATATATATTATATAAATATATGATATGAGTATAATTATATTATATATATCAGAGTAATATATATATTATATATATATATTATATATATATATAATATATATATTTGTAATTGTGGAGCTACAGTAAAATTTTTGAAATATTTTTAAAATTTTTATATTTCCGATAAATCATCTTGTGTTTTTTTAATATTCAGTAATTTAAGTATAACAATTTACTGTGTGATTCTTAAGTAAAACATTCTTTAACCCGAACTAAGTAGGGTCCTAAACCGAGACCTAACCTGAATGGATCGTCGTTGCCGTAGAACCTAGACCTAACCTAGATAGGTTTGTTGCACATAAACCCTTTTTACAGTCTATCCCATGCACCTAATTTATAAATTCGATAATAAAAGAAAATTCCTAGTCAGTTTTTTTCTAGAAGAAAAAAAGTCTATGGGGATTATTTTTAACTTGTAGGGGCTATACACTTTTTTTCATAGATGATTGATGCATTTTTTTTTATTCTTCATACATTTTTTTTTTAGGAGTCTACTGCTTGCGATTATTATAAAAATTCTGATTTAGAGGCCTATGTACCTACAGTAATTACCGACACATATTTTTCCCTACTTTGCATGGGATGAATGAAACGACGAGGCGTTGACATACTCGAACGGTTTCGGTTTAGGTTCAAAAACTCGTTCAGGTAATGATAAGATTTGTTAAGTATGACTTAATAAGAACTATCATACCTGAAACTTTAGTGTGTCCCTAAACCGATTGGTAATAGTACAGGTATATTTATATATATTTTAATATTATATATATATATTATATATATATATAATATATTTATAATATATAATATATATATATATATATATATATATTATATATATATATACTATATATGATGCACGTTAAAAATATTTTTTAGTAGTAGGTGTGTAATGAACATCGATTCATTTATTAAAAAATCCAATGTTTTTATAACTAGCTAGCTATCCTACCATTTACAAAATTATACTATATTTTATATATATTATATATATATATATATAATTATATATATATATATATAATTATATAATATATATATAGTACTATATATATATATATAATACTATATATATATATAATATATTATATATATATATATATAATACCGGTGTATTGATATATTGGTATATAGCTATAAATAGGCAATTTTTAGCAGGCTTTAGAAATTATAATTTAAAAAATAGAAATGCATGACAGAATACTTTTCTGTATGGGAGAACACGCCCACCATGTCCTGACCCCATGAGTTTTAATTAATATTACCCCACATCAGCTTAATAAAAGATTGCTACTTAAGTATTTTTTGACTCCCTTTGGATTTTCATGAAACTTACATGAGATATTTGGAAATGAGCTGTGATAAGTGAAAATGTAATAAAAAATATCAAAAATACCTGAAAAAAGTTAAAAAGTCGTAATAAAAAATTTGTGGCACATGAACATTTGTCTATATGATTCCACCCCTATACCCCCTGACCAGTGAGTGATGGTTAAAAATTTAATAAAGATTCTTTTGTCTATAAAACACAAGAAAAATAGGAAGATTTAATTTTACATATAAATGTCACATTATCCAATCACATAACTTTTTTCTTTGTCAATTCTCGAGATTCTTTTACATTCAGTACAGGTTATATCAAGCCTTTCATATATAAGTTTCAGAAAAATTTGAAATGGTCATTTTTTTTTTACTAATTTTTTCCATAGATGTTATAAATATAAACATTTGGGTCTTTCTAACTATTTTCAGGGTCATTTTCAGCAAATTTTATTACATTTTTCATTATATATATACAGGTTATTTCAAATATTTTATTAAAGTTTCATGAAAATCAAAAGGGTTTTATTAAATTAATAAGTACCCAAAAATTCTTTTCTATTATTCATTTTAATAATAAAATTAATATTTTTAATTAGAAGAAATTTAATATAATTATGAAAATAATAAATTAGCTACACATGATTACATATAATCGATACATAACATATTACAGACAGACATAAAAATACATTTGTATAAAGTTACAAATTCATTTATTGATGGTATGTATCATTGATTATTTTAATAATTATACGGCAAACACTATATTAACAACAAAATACAACTATATTTTTACAATAATGCAAAAACATTTAACTAAAATATCAATATTATCTTACTATGCTTACGCACTTTTTACAATGATTAAAAATTTGTTTATGCTATGACTATCGTTTCACTATCATCATAAATTAACCATACAATTACAAACTTATTTTAAGCATTATCACAGTTAATTCACCAGAATAAGTATCACTATCTTATGTATTAATATCTTATCTTTAAATTTACTTCACGCACGTTCATTATTATTAACATTATCACTAAATATCACTATTATTATAATATGGTATATGCCGATCACCACCATTTGCGAAAATATTAATGTGATAGAAGGGGTACTTCTGCACCTTGCTGCCAATGGAATAGCATTTCACCAATTTCTTCATATGACGACGATTGGCTGGAAACGCAGCTTCACCTTCTTTCAATTTGTTATTTTAATTTCTTCTTTATAATTTTATTTCTTGTATTTAATAACTAATATTCCAAAAATGTTAAAAGAAATGAATTTTAAAAATTTTGCATTCTAAAATTTTCACAATTTTGTATTATAAAATTTTTAAAAAATTTTACGTTTTTAAAATCCAAAATCGTAAATTTTTTATTTTTCAACAGTAGTTGCAGCTATCTTCAAACAAAAGCTCTCCTCTCGTCTCTCTTCTCAAAAATATTTTCTAACCACTTCCTGGTAAATTCTTCAGACTATTTCATTTCTTCAATAAACCACCTCAGACTAATCCATCTCTCCAATCACTCTCAAAAATTCTTTTCTATTATTCATTTTACTAATCAAAATTAATATTTTTAATTAGAAGAAATTTAATATAATTATGAAAATAATAAATTAGCTAAAAGTGTCATGGTAAAACTTGGATGTTGTTGATTGTGACTCACTTGCAGCATTTTAGAAGGGATTACTTAGGTATATTGTCACAGGGTTGCAAAAAAATTTTTATTTTTTAATGCCCAACCACCTGGGTTTTGTTTTAAAAAAAATGGTTAAATGGGTAAAATGTTATGGGGTTATTAATATCAATTATATATTATATTTGGTGAATATATGTATAGGCTACCAATATATATAATTTATAATATATATATATATATATTATAATATAATATTATAATAGTATATAATATCATATATATATATTATATATATATATAAAATGATTGGAAAAACCTGGGTTGTCCCAGGAAAAAATCAGCCCAGTGTTTTTAATTTTTTTTTTTGAAGAGGGAGGAGCTCTTTTTTTAAATTTCAATTTTGAGGAAAAACAAAATGAGCAATTATTATTGATTTTTTTTTATTACTATTATCATTTCAGTATTCTACAAATAAAATAATAAACAGGCATAAAATTTCCAAACTAAATATTTCTTTTGGTAACAGATATTGTCTGATGCTACTGCTGAATTAATGTCATTGTCTCATTAGTGAAACTGGTAAATGGTATTGCTATTGTTGTGTGTTATTGATAGTCATGACATAACAGGTAAAAGTAATTAAGTCATTTAAATTTATACTATTTAAACTTTGAATATTGTCACTACCATAATATTTATTTGAGCATTGTCATTACCATAATCTGAGGTTCTGGAAAGTTAGCAAATTAGCTCCCTAGTTCAGTAGCTATATATATCCTCCTAGAAACTGGGTGATTGATTTCATAGCTTAAGCATGATAGGACTGCAAGCCATACGCTGGCTAACAGGCAACAATAGTATTTAAAACTCAAAGCTTGAAGTCACATCCATCAAGTTAAACTTGGATTGTAAGTCTGTAACTGACTTGATATTTATTCTGTTACTAGAACTAAACTTAGTCTAAAATTAATCAGTAATTGTAGCATTAAGACTAATTGACTGGTCACTAAATTAATATTTCACTATGGTTCATATTTTTCTCTTAACTTATAGCTAATGAAGATAATTCCATAATTAAAATATTAAATAATTGAGCTATAATTAAATTATAATTTACATTTTCATTTTCAGATTATAAAAATACAATTTTCATTATTTTTGATAAATAGCTAAAATTGTGACTGTTAGATTACAATTTAATTAATATGTTAATAAAATCACTAATCTGAAAAACTAACAAACTATATATATACGGTATATAAAAGTTTATATTAGTATTCATTAACAAATATTGAAAAGTAATAACAAGATGCCTATTGGAAGAGGAAGAAAAAAGGTTTGGAATGTCAAGGAGTCAGGGAGGTTGATGAAAAAAATAAGCAAAGTCTGTTGTGATCAATGTAAGTTGTTGATTAGCTCAAAAACAAAAAAAGCAATGGCAAATCTCAAAAAGTGTTCTGAAAAGGTAAAGAATCTTTAGAAACAGATGTAGTTTGCAGTGTGAGCTGATAAAGAAATTCTTGATATTACTGACTTAGAAAACTCTTCCTTTAGAACATCATGAGGGAATCAAATTATTATATTAATGATGTAAGTGACACAAGTTTAATGTCTACATCTCCACTTCCACCAGTCTATTAAAGTTCCAAATCTCAAGATTTGACTTCCTGTCCATCTACTCCACAATTTCTCTAAGAAGCAGAAGCTGATAAGTAACTAACTTTATTGTTCAAACAAGTAGTGATGAAAAATATAATTTTAACTTACAAGTACCTCATTTCCTTTTTAGTGCAAGTATTAGTTATATCATGATCATTGCATATCTTGAATAAAATGCAACTAGGCTCACTAATAAAACATATAATTTTTATTAGTACAACATAATATTTTTAAAAAAATATCTCAAATTGTTGAAAATAACACCTTTAAAAAAAATTGATCTGGGTTATGGTTGTATTAGTGGTGGGTTCTTAAAGACAACCTTATATCAGCATATAATATATATTATATATATATATATATATATATATATATATATATATATATAATCATATATATATATAAATGATCATTATATATACATGAATCAGAGAAATTATTATAATATATATAATATATATTATATATATTATGTATGTATATATATAATATATATATATAATATATATATATATTATATATATATATATAATATATAATATATATATATATAATAACCTCTTATTATATATAATATTATATATATATATATATAATATACTATTATTATATATATATATATATACAACACCATTTCCTGCATGGGTGTGGCAAGTGAGGTGGTGGGGATAAGTAATTACAACTATCACAACCATTCACGAAAAGAGCAATATATGGTAGAATGGGGTTTTCAGCCCCTTGCCACCAGAGGAAGAGAATGTAAAAATGTAAATATATATATATATATATATCTAATATAAAACAAAATCTATAGAGTATTCAATCTGTATACTATTAATAATATATATATATATATATATATATATATATAAATATATATATTAATATATATATATTAATATATATATCTAATATAAAGACAAATATCTATCCAGAGTTTTCAACTGTGTGCCTTACTCTTTTTTTTTTTATAGTCACTTATACTATATAATTTTGGGTTTCAAATCTCCCCCCAATTTTAACCTGGATTTTTACCATAGAAAACCGCATGCTGGGGTGGGTAGGTGAGCATCTCCCCAGGGAGGTATCCAGTGCAACCTTACATATAGATGGTATGGGTTACAATTTAATATACCATAAGTAAGTCCATTTGACTGTTTTTTAGTTATTAAACTTATTCTGCATTCAATATGCATGACAATTGTCTTGTGCATAATTAGTATTTATTTTAGGTGTATATTATAATACAATGGAGTAACTAAAGAGTTTTTCTGGGGGAGAAGGCAGGTATGGTCCCTTTATCTGAAAATTTCGATAAGCAAATTTCTGGGGAGGATGTCCGTGTTCCCATGGCCCATCTTAATTACACTTACACTGTTGAACTGATATAATTATTCTGATTGTCGATGCCGATTTCTATTCATTTTTCTTTGATCTATGCCAATATAATTTCTGATTCTAAATCTAATAAAAATTCCCTTTCCAATTATGATGCAAATTGCAGAAAAATTGCTGATTCTTCCAATTCTCAGTGCTGATTTCAATTTATCATTTATTTATTTTGGTAAGAGGAGGTTGTGTGCCCTTCCATTTTAGTGTGTAATTTGTTTATTTATTGTGTATTTTTGTCCTAATTGGCATTTTTTTTGTATTATAAATGGTGGTGGTAGTATTTTTTGTATTTATTTTTAATTGAAACAGTTCTTATAATTAATTTAGATAACTGGGTTGATTGTAGACCTTTCCAGTTTTTCACAATCTCAAGCTAAACCAAGCATAGGCTATAGTTTATTTTGGTTTTTTTTTTTTTTTTTTTTTAATTTAATTTGTTTGTGATTATTATTCAACTATAGCATAATTCTAAGTTAAATTAATGGCAAGTTAAATTTATAATTAATTTAGTTTATTTGGAATTCTTAGGCTGAAGGATAGATTTAGGCTAGGCTTTATTTAAACTTGCATAATTTTTACCTTTAATTGGGATATTTGTTAATAAAATTAAGTTAGTAGTAGGCTTTAGTGATTTTTATTTAACTGTAGCTAGTAATATGTAGGCCTATATTTATTTTAGTAGTAAAACTAAATTGAAACCAGTTGTCAATAGCCCTCAGGTTAGGTCTACTTCTAAATCTTTATAACATGACCTAAGCTACTAAACATAATAATAATTTGAAGTAT
>JABUQX010062063.1:7500-15000 GCA_015478945.1 Trachelipus rathkii
AGATTCTGCTAAAATTCTAAATCTCTATGAAAATTATTAAATAAGTATGATTAATGAAATAAATGAATAATAGATAACAATTACTAGTTTGTCTTTAAATTGCAAAATTCTATCGAACATCTGGCATCTTCATCACAGTTCATTGTAACGGGGTCTGAAATCGCTAAATCTGTGTCATTTTGTCATTTATGGAGTTTTTTTCAAAAGCTACGTGTACAAGTATGAATTAAATACATACATATATATATATATATATATATATATATATATAGGTAGCATATATATAGTATATATATATATATATATATATATATATATATATATATATAAGGTTATTATATATATATATATATATATATATATATATATATATATATATATAAGGTTTGGCACAGCAGGCTCAAGCTGACGTCGAATATAGGGGTAATGTTTTCCATACCGTAGGGGGAGGGGTGGAGAAACCCCCACACACAAATACCAAAGAGCGGTTCGAGACCCTCCCGAGGTGGGGAAATAGTCCCACCCTCTGTCTTCCGAAGGCCGAGAGACCCCGACCTTGCCATCTCTGCGGTCAACCCTTGGGTACTCTTTAGTTTTAAACACCACTCAACATTAAAGTCAGACAGAAGGTTGGCTGCCACCGCAAACTTAATATTAAAATTCACATTTTTATTTAATTTTCTTTTTTTTAAACTGATTCTTTTAATTTCTTAAAAGCGTTTCATAACAAAATTTTACGCTGATTTTAAAATTTATCTTGATCACCAAGCTTAATTTTAAAATAAAGTTTATGATCATTGACCATATATATATATATATATATATATATATATATATATATATATATATATATATATATATACGAGATATATATATGTATATATATATATATATATAGTATATATATATATATATATATATATATATATATATATATATATATATATATATATATGTGTGTGTGTGTGTGTGTGGAGAGTGTGTGTATTTCTGTGTGTGTGTGTCTGTATCATATGTGTGTGTGTGTGTGTGCGCGCGTGTATACATACCATTAAATAAATACCATACATTTGATTCAATTCTACATCAGTAAAATAATAAAGAAAGATTCTATGTCAATATAAGAAAACAAGTGTTTGCAACAAATTTGGGACTATGAAAACGTCATAAGCAACATTTTTGGAAATTATTTCTATATTAACATGTATTCGCTTTGGAATTGAGAATACAACTATTTTAAACAGAATTTGAAATAGCTATATATATATATATATATATATATATATATATATAGAGTATATATATATATATATATATATATATATATATATATATGTTATTACTATGTTATTATATATATATATAGTATAGAGTATATATATATATATATATATATATATATATTTTTATATATATATGTTATAGTACAGAAAAAGTATATATAAAATATATATATATATATATATATATATATATATATATATATATATATATATATATATATATATATATATATATATATATATATATATATATATTTTAGTGATATATCGGATGCCAAAAATTTTTAATATCTGTTGAGTAAGAGACGTGAATGCTGATTATAATTTTTACATCCGCGGATGAGATATTTAATGTTGCATTATGGATACGGATGTTTCCATTCCCATATAAAAGACTACATATATATATATATATATATATATATATATATATATATATATATATAAAAAAGAAAATGAGCATATATATATAAATATATATATATATATATATATATATATATATATATATATATATATAACAGAGAAGAAGCCCTTGGATTAATGATGATAATTATTGAAATACTTTATTTTTAATACACATTAATAACGTAATGACAATTATCTTGAATGAAATATATACAAAGCAAGCTTTCGTCTCGTTACGCGAGACCTTCAGGCTAAAGAAAGAATTTTTTAAGGTTCATTTGCTTGTGAGATGTCTTCCAGTTGGTTGGTTAATTTCTTGATGGTGTTACTGAAGTATTTGGAAGTTTTTAAGTATTCATTCTGTATGTAGTTTATTTTTACTTCTCCGGGTTGTTTGTTATAATTATTGCTATTGTAGATACAAAATGATTCAAGTATTTTTCGGTGATTGGTATGAATGATGTTTCTGATGGGTTTTATGTTATTAATATTGATGTAATGGTTGAAAGATCTTCTATGATGTGTTAATGCTGAATTAGTACTGTCTGTTCGTAGATCTGTTGAATGCTGGTATTTACGTCGTATTAAATCAGAAGTTTCTCCCATATAGGTTTTGCTGCAGGAATCACAAGGGATATGATATATGCAATTTTGTGAAGGGTTTTCTTTATATTTTGTGGGACGGAGTATGTTTTTTAGGGTAATATTATTGGAGGGAATAAGGGTGATGTTTTTTGGTATGACTTGTTTTATGTTATGCAATGGTATATATGGGACTGGTAAAAATGAAGTAGTGTTTATTTGGAGGGTCACTATTATAATATCTTTTTTTGGCTTTTGTATAGGCTTGCATGATGAAATATTCAGGATATAGTAAGGACGTGAAGGTTTTATGTATATATTGTGTTTCGTTTTTAGGAGGGGGGAAGAGCAAATGCGAAATGATCGAAGATAAAGGCAAGATAGAACAGCTGATTTTGTAAATCTCAGTGACGAGCGGATGTATGTACTTTTTGTGAAAAGTGGGTTTTCTGTATATGGTGTATTGTAGGTTTGTGTGTGTATTCCATGATGACCAAAGTATCGAGAAAGGGTATTGTGTTGTTTGAGTTGTGTTCTATGGTGAATTGAACAGATGATGTATCAATGTGTTAATGAAAGAGAGGACTTCGTCAGAGTTTGTGTTGAGAGGTAGAGCGACAAAAATATCGTCTACATAACGGAGCCATATGCTATTTGTGAGAAGGGGATGTGGTAAGATGTAATAGTATTCAATTAATTCCATATATATATTAACTAAGTATAGGGGAGAGAGGGGAACCCAGCACTGAGTCCGAGGTTTGTTTGTAAAATGACCAAGTTGAAGTGGTAATCAAAGGGAAGGAGAGATTAATGAGTTCTTTGATCAGATGAAACGGAAAGTTAGCTCAAAACTGTGTTCAATGATGAATCTTTCTAATAAGTTAAGGGTGTGGGGGACAGGAACTGAAGTGAAAAGGGATACTGCGTCGAAACTTAGAAATTTATGTGTGTTGGGGTTTAAAGAGTTGGTAACGGGAAATGAAGTCTTCGGAATTTTTAAGTGGGAGAAATGTTGTTTAGGGTTTTAATTGATTTGCAAATAGAGGATAATTTATATGTTGTGTTGTTTATATTTCTCTTGAAATAATGGACGAGGGATATTTGTTTATGAATTTTTGGGATGCCATAAACCAGATGAAGAATTCATATAGGAATGGAGTATTAATCCTCGTTGTTTGTAATCATTTAGAATGTTGTTGAGGGATGAGCTAAATTTATTTTTGGGAGATTTTAAACGGCTTTTATTTAGTGTATATACACCATTGTCTCTAGCTAGTTCACTGATTTAATAATATAGGTATCTTGTCCATGATAACTAATTGACTATTTGATTGACTTTGTCTGATTTGGTTATTATTATGTTATTTCCCCCAACCTCCGTACTTTTGAAAAGCTTTTATTTTAATATTAATGTTATCAACTTTATTTATTCCTTGTTAATATACTCAAATTTTATTATGGATACACTATGTTTTGAAAATAATTTTTTTTTTGACTTTACCTCCATGAAATCAGGCACGTTTGTTTTCATAGATATGCCCAGCGCTACCGGAAAAGTTGTTACTAGCAACACTGCTATTAGGGCAGCTAAGGAATGTACAAGTAACTTTTGCCAAATCCGGATGCTCTTCGCTTTTGTACTTCTCTATTTTAATATATATATATATATATATATATATATATATATATAGAGTAATATATATATAGTATATATATATATAAGGTTATATATATATATATATATATATATATATATATATATATATATATTTATATAGTATATATATATATATATATATATATATATATATATATATATATATATATATATATACTAGGAATTATACTAAGAGCCTCAGTTAGTGATATAAACTCACTGGAACAAGGTGTTGATGAAGAATCTTTCGGTTTATTTAGCTGTACGCTATCGAATTCTGTGTGAAACGTAACAAGTCTGCCACTGAGACATTTGCTTCTTTAAACGAAGCTATGGGGATGCCACTCTATCTAGAACTATGGTTTTTAAGTGAGCTTTTCAAAGAGGGCCGAAAATGTTGTGGAAGACCAATCTCGCCAACAAACGATGAAAATGTGGAAGTTGATAGAGCTGTGATGGAGAGAGACAGCCGGTTCAGTGTCAGAGTGATTGTAAAAGAAACTGGTTTGGATAAAAATGCAGTTCATAGAATTTTAACGAACCATTTGCACATGCGAAAAATTTGTGCAAAACTAGTTCCGAAAGACTTGTCTGTGGAGCAGAAAGCGAATAGGGCCAAAATTTGTCAAGATTTACTTGAAAGACTCGAAATGGAGCACAATTTTTTGGATAAAGTTATAACAGGCGATGGATCATGGGTTTTTGAGTACGATCCCGAAACCAAAAGTAAAGTGCGGAATGGCACAAAATTCTCATCCGAAGAAAGCACGTATGAGCAAATCCAAGATGATTATTGTTTTTTCGACATCTGTTTTATTGTGCACAAGGAATTTGTACCTTCAGGACAGACAGTTTAATCAAGTCTTTTACAAAGATGTTTTGGAACGACTTCGAAAACGAGTTCATTAAATCAGAATTGCAGACAATTGGGTGCTGTACCAAGATAACGCGCCATCTCACAATGCATTCTCAATTATAGAATTTCTGGCGAAGAAAAACATTCAAGTACTTCCACATCCTCCCATACAGCCCAGTTCTAGCTCCGTGCGATTTCTACCTCTTCTCAAAGTTGAAAATGAAGTTATAGGGGTCATCATTTTGGGATCGATTTGGAAATTATAAAATATACTGTAACAGTGAACAAACACACTTCAGGAAAATGACTTCCGGTACTGCTATGAACAGTGGAAGTAACGTTGGAACCGCTGTGTAACCTCTCAAGGGTCATACTTCGAATGAGATAACTTGTAATTTCAGGTAAGTCCAATACATAATTAAATACGACATCAGTACACTTACTTTGGGACATAACATAGTATATATATATATATATATATATATATATATATATATATATATATATATATATATATATATATATATATATATATATATATATGTGTGTGTGTGTGTGTGTGTGTGTGTATGTGTGTGTGTGTATGTGTGTGTGTGTGTGTGTGTTTGTGAGTGTGTGGGTTTGGGTGTGGGTGTGAGCCCGTAATTGCATATGATTACCTATTAAGTATTATTTTTTTATTTTTTGTTGCAAAAATAATTTTTAAATTAAATCATTTTAGAACATAAATATAAAAAGTTTATTTTTTTAATGGTGTTTAAATTTTCATTACCATCTGTAAACATTTAAACCAGGGCTACGAAGCCAAACGGGAGCCGAATCCGCAGCGCAACAAGAATGGGTGGAGCCGGAGCCGGAGCCGGATTCGGAGCCGGAGCCGGAGCCGGAGACTAAATTATTCTTTGGAGTGGAGCAGGAGGCGAATATTTTTATGGGGTGAAGTCGGAGCCGAATCAGACAAAAAAGGAGCTGCTCCCGGCTCCGGCGATAACAAATATCCTGACCTTACATCAAAGAAAATTCAAGGAGAGAGGACTTGACTGCTGGAAAATTTTATAGAAAATTGAAGCACCTAATTAATGCATTCGAAAATTAAGGAGGGATTTTAGCAAATGACAAAAAAAATCCATGGAAGGAAGGGAAAGAATGCTAACTGAAAAAATATTTTGTCGGCTATCTATTTTAGCCCATAGTTCAGAATCTTCTTCAGATCGGAAAGTTTGATATTAAAAGCTCTCAAAGTTTCCGTCATGTAACTAATCACTTGCTTACCCCTCTCATAATCTTCAAGCAATGACGATGATTGTTCAGATGTTTCAGGTTTATTATTACTATTATTATTATAATTATCATTATTATTATTATTATTATTATTATTATTATTATTATTATTATTATTATTATTATTATTATTATTATTATTATTATTATTATTATTATTATTATTATTATTATTATTATTATTATTATTATTATTATTATTTCTGAACTAGGACGTAAAACGAATATCACTATCGAACAGGAATCTGGGCCGAAGTCCGATAGTTCATCAGTTTCAGAAATTCTTTCTTTTGGCATCATGTCAGACGAAGATGAAGCTGCCAAATTTGATATTCTACCATACAGATAACGAATGAAAAATGATAATCAGCCATTAAAAGATCTTCAATAAAAAGTAAATCCGCTAAAAAAAATATAAAGTAGAATTCCATAATGCAACCGAAAATCAAATTTGACTGTTACGGAGGCAATTTTTTGCTATTCTAAAATTTTGCAAGAAGCTGCTTACACAGATATAATTTTGCCTCCCTCTCAAGTAAGCTTTGAGAGCTTATTTTTGTATTTAAAAATAATAGAAATCGGATCTAAGGACATCGATAGAGGATGATTTTATTGAAGCAATTTTATTCTTAAGGAACACCACTTTTGAACTAATTGTATTCATTAGTTCAAAGAGGAATTATTTTAAAGGTTAAGATGAAATTAAAATAAATTTATTTAATTTTTTTTAAAATTTGCTTACTTATGGAATTTTTTAATATCAAAATAAAGGTGTCACCAAAAATTTTGGTGTCACTAACAACCATTCTCTTTTATTTTACCATTAAAATTTTTTAACTTTAGAGAACTAATGAATTTTAAGTGTAAAAGGAAAATGAATTATAATAATAATTAAGAGCTGGAGCCGGAGTCGGAGCCGGTTTAATTTTAAAAGGATACAGCCGGAGACGGAGCCAGCTAATTTTAAAAAGACGGAGCAGAAGCTGACGAAAAGTTTACCTGCTCCGCAAACTTGAGCTTAAAATTGTAAAATTAAAATTTCGACAACACGCCCAAATTCATTTAACGCTACGCCCACTTACATAATCATGACTGCATAGAGAGTGTTATTAATTAAATAAATATAAATTTTCTTACATAAAAATGTACACTTGTGTAAGTGTTTAAACTGCGACATTGGACTCGTACAATAATAGGAAGCAACATTTGTTTGTTGAAAAGTTCTGTAGAATTACACCTAATATTATTATACATATATGGTTACAGGATATACAATTACTTTTCCAGGGTTCTCTGGTATATTATTATTATTATTATTATTATTATTATTATTATTATTATTATTATTATTATTATTATTATTATTATTATTATTATTATTATTATTATTATTATTAATAATAATAATAATAATAATAATAATAATAATAATA
>JABUQX010062063.1:20000-30000 GCA_015478945.1 Trachelipus rathkii
TGACAAGATACTACCAGAAAGAATTCCTCAAACTGATTAATTATGTGATTCTGATCCAGATTCCTGTTTGATACTATTATTCATTTTAAGTCCTAGTTTACAAAGAGCATTCTTGGCTTTTAATATCATATCTTCAGTTCTGAGGAAGATTCCGAACTATAGATCAACATAGATGGTTGAAAAATATTTTATTTTTAGTTAACATTTTTCTTTTTTCTCCTTCTTTCATTGAATTTCAATGTTATTTGCTAAAATCTTTCCTCTCTTTTCTAATACATTAAGTAGAAAATTCTATTCTCCATAAAAATTTGGAGCAGCCAAGTCCTCTACTTGAATTTTCTTTGTTGTAAGGTAAGGATATTTTAATGATTCTCCGAGGGTTTCAATTTTCGTTCATTGACTATTTGGGAGAGAATCTTCAGGTGTACCTACCTCAACTTTCCAGCTTGACGCTTTAAAACTTCCATTAATTTTGGGAAACATGCTGCTTTTGCTATTTTTCTCTTCTTGTTTATAAGAATTGCTGAAAAAGAATTGTAAAGTTTGAGCTCCTCACTTCATGCATGCAATCAATATTAACGTCATTGGAACAAATTCTTTTAATACTTTTATGATGCTCTTTCAGAAAATCAACCAGTACTTCTTCGTTTTGACATTCAATAAAATCTGTATGACATTGACCAGTTCCTCAAGTTTTTTTCTCGTTGTCTTCATTTAATTTTTCAAAGGTACTGATCATACTTGATGTTATCAGTAACTATGCTAATTACTTGACTTTTATTGATTTCGAATTCTTTGAAATCATACAAATTGTTGGATATATTCACTGAAATGTTGCGATTTGGTATCTTTTACTGCAAATGTTTTTGTAACATCGTTTTAATCTTTGTCTACATATCTAATATTAATTACAAAATAATTTATCTTTACCCTTCTTGTACAAGCCTCTATTTTCAAATGCACAAAGCGTTCCTTTAAAATTATTTTAATCTTAATTTTTTGATTATACATACGCTTCCTCTAGAACCATTTTACCAATTCTTTCCTGTCTAAAGAGAATCCCAGTTTCAGAGCTATTTCTCCACGCCGTCATTTAAATCCTCCTCTTCCGAAAAAAAATTATTCACTATCTATAACAACCATTACAATCAATTGTTTCCTGATTGTTTCACTTGACATAAACAGAATAAGTTTTTGGCTATTGAAAATAGTATCAGCTTTAGCCTGAGTTTTTGAGATTGAAGGTGTATCCTAAGCCGCGTAAGTAATTATTACTTCCTTTACTATAATTATATATATATATATATATATATATATATATATATATATATATATATATATATATATATATATATATATATATATATATATATATATACTTTAATATATATATATATATATAATACTATATAATTGCAAAATTTTTAATGTTTTCATGTGAATGGCGGCAAAACTTAAACGTGATATACCAAAAAAATATGTTTTTTTCATTCAGCCCACATATAGGCTATATAGGAAGCAGAAAAAATAAAACTTTAATTTGTTGGTCTGTTTTATTCTTTAAAACCACACTTATATATAATAATTATATATATATATATATATATATATATATATATATATATATATATATTATATATATATATATATATATATATATATATATGTGTGTGTGTGTGTGTGTGTGTGTGTGTGTGTGTGTGTGTGTGAGTGTCTGTGTGCGTTATAAAAGTAAAACTGACCAACAAATTTTATTATTTTCTGTTTCCTATGTATATATGGGCGCTGAATGCAAAACATTGTTTTTGTATATGACGTTTAGCTTTAAAATTAATCACATGAAAACATTAAAAATTTTGCAAAAATATACATTTTTTTCAGTAAACAGAAGCAATACGGTTGGATACAAACTGAGGATTTAAATAAAAATTGCCGGAAAAAAAATGTTTTTGGCATTTCAATTCCTAATTGGATTTTTATTTAATGTTTTCATATGAATAGCCACGAAAATGGAAGCGGTAGACAAAACAAATATGATTTTTGGACTCAGCGCAACAAAATACATAAGAAATAAAAAAAAATCCGGCTCCGGTTCAACCCAAAACCTTGTGGCTCCCCGACCCTGGTTTCGCAGCCCTGCTAACAACTGCTATCATATGAGGTTCGAAAACATTTTTGTTTATATTAAGGCCAATGATATTTATATTGTGAACAGAATACACTGGCGAAGCGTTAAATGAAATAGAAAAGATATGTGTCTTTGTGAGGAACATTTGGGGAAGTTGAATTTTTAAAGAGTTGAATTTCAAAATGTTGAGACGACCCCACTGGGAAATTTTAGCCAGATCAGCAAGATTAGAATCGGAAAGATTAAGAAGAGAAGCATCTCTAGATACAAAATGGATGAGTAAAGGAATAAAGTTTCGAGTCAGCGGCGTATGAATGGAAAGGGTTAGATGAATAGCTAAGATGATCATTAATGAAAGGACGGAACAGAGTAGGAGACAAGACAGAACCCTGAGGGACAGCACTATTGACAGGGAAGGAAAATATAGTCTCACCACCAACAACAGCTGACACGGTACGATTTGAAAGAAAGCTAGATAAAATAAGCAAAGAGAATGAGGGTAACTTAGAGAGCAGGGACGCATGTCATTCTTGTTCAAATGAGTTGGATATTTCAAGCGCCTTAACACAAGACTGACCTAACTTCAAATAGTCTCTAAGGACAAAGGACCATATCTAATTAGATGAGAAAGATTAAATCCAATAAACCCTAAGTTTCGAAAACTATGATTGTCGAAATGAAAGAAATGGGATACCAGATGGTCAAAGAAATGATTTGAGAAAGGTAACAAAGATTTTAGACAGAATACAAATAAGAGGACAATAGAGAATAGTTAGAAGGATCACCCTGATGCTTCCTTTCTTCGTAATAGCTTGAACATATGCACTCGTCTAACATTGAGGTAAAGTATTAATATTGGGGCATAAAGAATATAATTCAACTAGGAATGGCTCCAGCTCAAAAGCCCACCCTCAAAATTCAGGTAATAGTTATATCCAGGCTGCTTGTCTTCTTAAAGTTCATAGATTTCAGAATCCGATATTAACTGATCAAATGTAATCACAGTTAAGGCGTATGTCACTTGAGAGGAGAAGTAGCAGGAGAAAGAATGCTGGAATGGCACAGGGTTGAGCTAGACTCAGTCTACTCAACCCTGTGCTGCTGCTAGAGGAAGACAGGAGGCAAAAGACGTTAGTATTTTTACTTGGAGAATTATCATCAGAACCATCATAGAGAATAAGAGGAGGAAAATTGCTAGAGATGTTTTAGCAAGAAACCAGAAAGGTTTGTCAGTTGGAGAACCAACCAAGGATGGTAGCAAAGTTTCGCTTAGTAAAAGTCCGCTTTGTTCATTGAAAAATATCCGTAAAATGATTCAGAATTGAATGCAACTTAACGATAGGAGAGCGAAAATTTTTTCAACCCTGATACACACACGCTGTCTTTAATCTGAATGGCGCAAGAGCAAGCACGATCTAGCCATAGATTTTGAGGAGAGGAAGATTTAGACTCAAAAGGAATGAATCTTCTTATCCCGCCAGCAATTACAGTCCCTCACTTTACCAGCAGGAGCAAAAGCATAAACATCGTCAGATTCAAAAGAAACTCATCAACGACGTCATAGGTAGTTTGATTAGAAGAGAACGTAAACTTCCAATCACTCCAATTAAAATGCCAGAAAATATTTTAAATATTTTAAAATCATTTAGTCACTTTTTAAAAAAAAATTGAATAAAGCAAAAGTAACAAAAAGTAATTGATAAAACAATAATGTTATGCTTCCAATTCTCGTAACGAGACAAATAAACCTGTAGAAAAAAATTATTGTTGTGAAACAGAATGAAAGAAGAACTGAACTGTATTTGGAGGTAGAAAAGATAAAAGAAAGCATTAAAATTAACAGCTTTAAGGCTGTGGTCAGATTTACCATTTGACAATTGACGTAAAATATAGTTACCTGTGGATAAGGCCTATAAAAGATAAAAGGTCAGCTACAGTTGCCGATGCTGTACTTGAAATTATAGAGGACGAGCGGAGAACACCTAAATCATTTTGGACAGATTCAGGAATGGAATTCAAGGGGCGTGAGTTTCAGGAGCTGCTCTGGGAGTATGT
Organism: Trachelipus rathkii; assembly: GCA_015478945.1. NCBI lineage: Eukaryota > Metazoa > Arthropoda > Malacostraca > Isopoda > Trachelipodidae > Trachelipus > Trachelipus rathkii. The sequence goes on from JABUQX010062063.1 coordinate 24,184, forward strand.
ATACAGCTGATTACATACATTTTCCGTAAACGAAAGCGGCAATAGTGAAGATGTAACAGAAGTACTATTAAGAACCTGCACGCATAGGTATGTTTACTAAAATGCAATACTTCTTAAATATATTGAATATACTGGCACGATCTGGCTTATATTTAAACAGGTCTTAACAGAGCACTATTAAGTCTACCTTTAGAATGTAAAAACTAGAGCAGTAGACCCACCTTACATGAAAAAGAAAACAAAATAAAGATTATTTCGGAAATAAAGGTAAACGATTATGTAAGGGTATCGCGAAAGGTTTAGAAAAGGAAATGAATCCGGTTGGACTACGGAAGTTTTTAAAGTCCACAATATCCAACCATTCAGTCGTGATAGTTTAAAGTTATATTATCTGAAAGATTTAAATGGTGAAAAAATAAAAGGCGGATTTTATAAACAAGAAATAGCAAAAAGAAGGTTCAATCCTGTAAATCATGAATATAAAATTGAAAAATATTAGGGTACAAAAGGTAAAGGAAAAATAAACCATATCTGGGTTGGTGAAATGGGTGGGATAACCTGCTAAGTTTAATACTTATATAAAAAAGAAAAGGCTCCAATGTTGCATCTTGATGCAAAGACGTTGTAGACCACTTCTACTTTAAACTCTGGCCTTCTTCAGCCGTCTTTGGATTTACATCCTGGATAATAAAACTTCCTCGGATTTTACAACTGTTAATGAATCCTATACAACTTGAAAAAGAGGTATACGAAGTAGGGATTATGTGAAATGATACTAAATACAGACATAGAAAATTTTAACCTCCACAATCTATCTGGATTGCTGGTTGTACAGAAGTGTTAGAATGATGTTGAACTATACTACAAGTTGAGATTACTCGGACATTGAAAAGGACACAATTGCGAAAAAGGTGAATACGACAACATTTGCTACAAGAAGAATATTCTTTGAAGAATTGCTCTGCGCGAGCTTTATCTTTAAATCCGGTTGCCTGCTATTTCGGACATTTACGACCTTCTTTGAATATGAGTATGCTTATGTGTAAGATCTGTATACAGAAACTGAAAATGCGTTACCTAATGAAGATAAAGTAATAATATCCTTAGATCAAAAAGTAAGTTGTAGAACCTGCGAGACCGTGATAGCGTTTTTCTCGAGCCAGGTCCGTGGCAGCCGAAAAACAATATTCGTAAACAGTTGATGCTGACCTGGATATACTTTAATGATATCCCTACTATGTTGAAGAGAGTTATACTATCTGTGGAGATAAACCCTTGACCATGGCAATGAACGAAAAGATGACGCAAGACCGAGTACTGATTACGTACATTACACCATCCGAGATGCTGCAAGCCGTCCTGGTATGGCTTATGTATATACCAACATAATTGATCATCAATATAGGTAATACTAAAGCTCCTTTATTAAGAGTAGTATATTTCCCCAAAGAGAGTAAAATTATAACATTCCCTAATGTCATTATCTACCTCTGAATAGATCAAATTTTGACTCTGTACGCGTGCATATAAAAGATGTAGAAGGAATTCCCTTCCCCTTTACAGCCGGAGCATTGTTATGCAAAGTTCATATTAGAAAGAAACAGATGCAGGTAATTACAGCATAATGGAATTATATATAAGAGGCACGTAGTCAATATATATTTTTCATTCATTAACTTACTCTCCAGTGTAAAGATAGTATAGAAGACACTCCTGTAATAATGGGACGAAGAAACGGGTATATCAGAGGAACAAAAATGGCAGAGTGGGTATGTCTTGTGGATTTTCGCCAAGTATGAGAAGTGCAGGGCCTGCTACTCAGGAGAGGGGGGATATATAGGCTAAAAAAGCTATAAAGAACCAGGTTTGCATACTATTTCAAGATATTGCGTCAGCGAATAACTCCTCGTGCAGCCATTATTAAAGACGTATTGCCGATCGTTCCGATGAGCATGTCATGATGATGTTAAGCTAAAAAAAGTAAAATGTGCGGTCAATGACGATCGGTGCCAAGAAGCGATTGTGCCTAAAGAAAAAGGCCGAAGCGGAAAATAACTCTAAAGAAAAATGTATTGATGTTATTAGCTATTTAATTACTAACTGATAACTCTTATATACGAACTGTGTAATATAAGTAAGGTTTTTCATGGAAATGTTCATTATACGACCAGAGCTCGCACATGCAAGATGGATTTCCCTCATCCTTCTAGTCCTGATTGTTCTAAGAGTGAATTGGATCTCTTCTCCATTAACCCTACACAGATTAGCGTTAGCGAGTCCAACTTTATCAGTATTAATCCTTTGCATTCAATTACCAATACAGATGTTCCTCGTTAGAGTTCAATATTCCCAGGGCACTTCTGATCAGTACTTAAGTCCCTCCAATGTGTTTTTATATGTAAAAAACGAAATTGACAAAACCTGACGGTACAGTCTATCTATACCAAGGGTTTCTTAACTTTTCTCACGTCAAAGTTTGCTTCTTCACTTATTCGAGACTTGCGTTAGGCTTTAGCTTGAATAGGTCCTCTCCTGCTATGCTAGGTTATACTCTTTTGTTAAATTATTCAGAGATGGGAAGATATCTCATCTCCAATCCTGTGGTTTTTACAGTTTCAAAGATGAAGCTGCACATATAGATAAAGCAGCTAAAGTCATAAAAAATACTTATGAATTTTACGGATATATTTAATGGCGATATCTTCTCTCCAAGAAAGACTCATTCTACCACTCTGTAGATACTAGAATCATTTTATCAAGCATTCAAATCCTAAATTTGCTCTAAAATAAAAAAGTAAAACCTTACTCGCTCAGCTGTATGTTCCTGAACCTGGTTTTCAAACTGCTAGGAGGCTTATTCTCATGTTAGAAAAGTTGAATTATCGCCACAGCGACATTTGGAAATTGAAATTCGCTGTTTGAATCTACTCAGCAAATATCCTATTAAGAGAGTTGGAACCAAGATATTTAATTTCACTCAGGATATCGAGTATCAATATCCCTAACATTGGTGAACGGAATTTACCACAGAAAGTAATAATAGGGATGTGAAAGAAATGAAGGCCTACTCCTGAATTTTTTTATTAAAAATCGACCCTATAAGATTCACACCTCGGCTAGGGGTATCAGTTTACATAGTGAATGGACTACCTCAGGACGTGATTATGAAATGTTAATTTATACGCCTATCTCATCTGTAGCGGCTTTTTACGACTTAATAGCCAATAATGTATCATGTTAATGATAGCGGGACAGGTTTAAAATCTTGAAGAAACGCTACGAATAGTAATTTATATGCCTATGATTTTACTGCAGACCTTTCAGCTATGTAACGCCTATCATTTAAACGTTTTGAGAAAGGGTACCTTAGGACTAAGTCTCTCATTTTTTTGGATCGATTCTACAATCACCCATCACTGTAGTGGTCTCTATCCTTAGCATCCTCACTCATTGAAATTGACAGAGTAGCAACGTGCTATTATTGAATTATTAAAGATGAATTGAAGAGGAAATAAACATCGGTGTTGTTTAAAAAATGAAACCTCGCTTTTAGGTGTGTTTGCTAATTAACGAAATAAACTCTGTAAAGTTGGAGAAGAACACCTGCTTCATATTCAATACATTGCCTCGTCCCATCACCTCAACAGGACATTGAATTTCCGTTTATAGAGCAAAAAAACGATACTGTTCACATAATTGATTCTTTGAACTAAAAATTTATATTAATAATCATTATATTACCTTATTTTAAAAAATATAATAATGTAAGCTGTGTAAAAAACTATGTCTTACCGTGTTCAACCCTATATTCCAATTAGTAAGGGGTATATGCTCTAATTATTTACTATGTTTTTTAAATAATGTTACTTTTAGTAAATGTAAATATCATTTGAAGCAAAAAAAGGATTTTTTTTATTTTTTGTTTTCCATTTTCTTTCTTTCTTTATACCTTTTTCTTTTCTTTCATTTTTTAATTTGTTTATTTAAATTTTTTTTAAAATGAAAAACGCGATTTTACTTCCCTTAAATCTCGTATATATAAAAAGGTTTTTATAAAATTTCGTACAATCTTTGATTCAAAATAAAATGTTTATATAACCGAAACTTTGTGTTGTGTTATTATTCTTACATTACAAATTAAAATAAAAAAAGTATTAAACAAAAAATAGAAATAATAAATAAAAAGTAATATAAAACAAAATAAAAAATAAACAAATAATAATGATAATTAAATATATGAGTTAAAAGCAGTAAAGCAAAAGTTAACAGCAGAGTAAAGCAGAAAGCTAAAGCAGTAAAGCAGAAAGTTAATACAGTAAAGCAGAAAGTTTAAGCAGTAAAGCAGAAGTCTAAAGCAAGTTTTAAAGCAGAAAAGGTTAAGCAGTAAGACAGAAAGTTGTTTTAAGCAGTAAAACGGCAGTAAACAAAAAGCCGTAGCTAATCCCCCTAGGCTAACACCTCTATGTTTTACCTGCTTTACGCTTTAAGGTATGTAATGTATGTGAGCTTAAAGCACAGTTAGAAGCAGAAAGTGTTAAAGCAGTTAAAGCAGAGAAAGTTAAAGCAGTAAAGCACGAAAGTTAAAGCAGTAAAGCAGAAAGTTAAAGCAGTTAAAACATGAGTTAAAGCAGTAACAGCAGAAAGTTTAAAGCAGCTAAACGCGAGTAAAACAAAAGGCGATTACTATCCCCTCAGGGGTTAGGTAATAACACCTCTATTGTTTTACGGCTTTCATAGCTGTAAAGTATATGTTTTAATAAAATTATCGATTACAATGTAAGTAAAAATGAATGGCAATCGTTTATATATTTGAAAACGAATTTCTCTTGAAAACAGTTTACAATTGATATCATTTTTCGTTTCACGCGCGGGAATTTAGCGTCTGCGGAACGCACGCGGCGGCGGATACGCGCGGAAAATATTGCGCCTGCGGGCGCACGCGGCGGGCCGGGAACAGCGGAAATATTGCGCCTCGCGGGCGCACCGCGGGGCGGTTTCGGGATGGGTTTCACCTGCGACGCGGACTCGGAACGTTATGCGGATCCACTGTTCTCAACTGTGTACTCTTTAGAATATATATTCTTGTCCTGCTTAAGTGTTATAAAAATATAACTCATAGTAGGAAGCTTTCTAGCAGCTTGCTAATATACACCAATCGATTCCTTCATACCTTGAGTTACCTCAGCGGGTAGACAGCCTTATTAGCGGCTATTCGGGTCAGGAGGCTAGAAAAGACTGAAAAAAGTGGCAACTCAGTAGGCACTATGTGCACTCACTTGGCACTATGTGGCACTCACTTTGCACTCATTGGCACCTCACTTGGCACCTCAATGCACTCATTGGCACTGCACTTGGCACTCACCATATGCACTCACCTGGCACTCAATAGAATACTCATAGAACACTAATTAGAACATCACTAGATATCCTTCGCTGATGGAGCCATTAAGTTGAGATCAAAGTTGGGCTCAATAATGCTGAGGCATCAAAATTGTACCGAAGAATACAAAAGGGTTGACCGGCGGAAAAATTTCATGGTTTCAACAGGTTAAGATATCAAAAAAAGCGGCTAAGTCCTAAAGGTAAGGGACAAAAAAAAATTAACCTGGCAAAAATGACACCATGTAATCATGTCCAAGGGTTGTATTGTGTGTGCGCACGCGTACGTGGTATAAGTGTAAATGTAAGTGTCTATGGGTAAAATGTAAGTGTCATAGTGAATGCTCAATGGTATAAGTGTAGTGCTGTGTGTGTGTGTGTGTGTGTGTGTGTGTGTGTGATGTTTGTGTGTGCTGTAGGTGTTCAAGTTTGGGTAGG